>MJUU01060936.1:183803-246669 GCA_002080025.1 Modiolus philippinarum
GCCAATTGAAACCAAACTTGGCCACAATAGTCCTTAGATGGTCCCCTGCAAAAAAGTTGTTTTTCAGATCCGCGCCATATCCAAGATGGCCGCCAGCGGGGGTCATAGTTTTAACATTGGACCTTATGGGAAAACACTCTTAAAGATCTTCTCCTCTGAAACTACTGAGCCAATTGAAACCAAACTTGGCCAGAATAGTCCTTAGATGGTCCCCTGTAAAAAAGTTGTTTTTCAGATCCGCGCTATATCCAAGATGGTCGCCAGCGGGGATCATAGTTTTAACATTGGACCCTATGGGAAAACACTTTCAAAGATCTTCTCCTCTGAAACTACTGAGCCAATTGAAACCAAACTTGGCCACAATAGTCCTTAGATGATCCCCTATAAAAAAGTTGTTTTTCAGATCCGCGCTATATCCAAGATGGCCGCCAGCGGTTATCAAACTTTTAACATTGGACCCTATGGGAAAACACTTTAAAAGATCTCCCCTGAAACTACTGAGCCAATTGAAACCAAACTTGGCCACAATAGTCCTTAGATGATCCCCTGTAAAAAAGTTGTTTTTCAGATCTGCGCTATATCCAAGATGGCCGCCAGCGGGGATCATAGTTTTAACATTGGACCCTATGGGAAAACACTTTCAAAGATCTTCTCCTCTGAAACTACTGAGCCAATTGAAACCAAACTTGGCCACAATAGTCCTTAGATGATCCCCTGTAAAAAGTTTTTTTTCAGATCCGCGCTATATCCAAGATGGCCGCCAGCGGGGATCATAGTTTTATCATTGGACCATATGGGAAAACTCATTCAAAAATCTTCTCCTCTGAATCTACTGAGCCAATATGAACCAAACTTTGTCACAAAAGTCCTTAGATAGTCCCCTGCAAAAAAGGAAGTCAGCGCTATATCAAAGATGGCCACCAGCGGGTATTATAGTTTTAACATTGGAGTTTGTGGGGAAACACATTCAATGATCTTCTGCTCTGAAACTGCTTAGCCAAATGGAATTTAACTTGGCCACAATAGTCTTTAGGTGGTCCCCTGCAAAAAAATTGTTTTTCAGGTCAGCGCTATATCCAAGATGGCTACCAGCGGGACATAGCTTTAACATTGATCCTTATGAGAAAATAAAAAGTTGTACAATATAGTTATTATTATTGCTTATAAATAATTTTTGTAAAGCTACATGAGACAAACTATCTGCAACTCAGTTGTAGCATCTTTAGTCTTTGTACCTGTTATAAGATCAGCACACCAATGCAGGAGACTTCCTTCCAAGACCAGGGGATTAAGAGGAGGAGGTTTTTCTTCAGGTCATTTTAGTGGACGATTTATACTAGTTAATGGTCAATACATCAAGCATATGCAACATATTTTGAAGATTTACATGGCTAACGCCAGTCTATTACTTTCAATGGGAATACTAACATTCTGATTTAGCAACTAATTCCAATCCAATACAAATTCTTTTAAGTGATATTTTTTAAAGAACTTATACAATGTACTACAATTTTTGATAAAATGCTTCTTTTCTTTTATGTTCTAGACATTATTAGCTCACCTGGCTATAGCCAGGGTGAGCTTTTGCCATCACTTTTTGTCCATCGTCCGTCCGGCGTAAACTTTTCATTCAAAGATCTTCTTCTCTGAAACTACTGCGCCAATTGAAACCAAACTTGGCCACAATAGTCCGTAAATGGTCCCCTGCAAAAAAGTTGTTTTTTCAGATCCGCGCTATATCCAAGATGGCCGCCAGCGGGAATCATAGTTTTAACATTGGACCCTATGGGAAAAGACATTCAAAAATCTTCTCCTCTGAAACTACTGGGCCAATTGAAACCAAACTTGGCCACAATAGTCCTTAGATGGACTCCTGCAAAAAACTTGTTTTTCAGATCCCCGCTGTATCCAAGATGGCCGCCAGCTGGGATCATAGTTTTAACATTGGAAGCTATGGAAAACACTTTCAAAGATCTCCTCCTTTGAAACTACTCAGCCAATTGAAACCAGACTTTGCCACAGTAGTCCTTAGATGGTCTCCTGCAAAAAAGTTGTTTTTCAGATCCGCACTATATCCAAGATGGCCGCCAGCGGGGATTATAGTTATAACATTGGACCCTATGGGAAAAGACATTCAAAGATCTTCTCCTCTGAAACTACTGGGAAAATTGGATCCAAACTTGGCCAAAAGAACTGCACCCCATCCAATATAGCTGCTAGTCTGGAACATAGTTTAACTTATGATAATATAGCATCAATGTCTATTAACAAATTTGAAAATAATGCCCTTAAACATTGGGACTATTTTAACTGCATATGTCAGCCGTGGCCCAGATGAGCGATACAGGCTCTTGAGAGCCTCTTGTATTTGAAGCAGAGTCAATAATTATAGTTAGATCGAGATAAGGGCAGTATTTGGAATCATGGTTAGTTTTATTTAATTTCATTCCTTATGGATTAACGACGTCTACATTAACTTAAAACTGGGGATTGTCAATAGTAAGGATATCATCAATATACCTGCTGTTGTAATCATATATAATATCCGGAGTAATTTTTATTCTTTGGGATAAATAATACTGATATATTATCCACAAGATCAAATTTGAGTAGTTTAAGTGGACATATTTTTTTTTCAAAAATCTATCTCCCTACTGCAAATTTATCTCACTATTTGATAAAATTATTCATTATTTTTGTCCTTGAAAGATACAATTTCATGGAAATAATATTCAGGACAAAATATACCTATATATATTATCCCATGGGATATAATCACAGAGTTTTTTTATCCACATGTATTGTGGGTTATTAATATGAAAATGTTGCTTTCAAACCTACCGTATCAGAGCAACGGAAAATAGTGAGTCAGAGATAATTGGAACTTTCAAAAAAATGAATTTAAAGAAGTATAATCCACCAACAACTGAAACAAATGAAAATACTGTCACTGTTGATATTCATCGTAATCAGAATCAAAGTTCTGAAAAATCTGACAATAATGACATTCAAAACATTGAACCAAGTGTTAATTTTGATACAAATAATAATAAATTATCACTTGCAAATTTTAAAATTGATGACCAACTCAATACGGAAGATGAAATAGAGGGGGAATTTATGGAAGAAAAATAAAGACCAAATAGGAAATGCTGAAAAAGAAAGAGACAATTAATCAAGCATATATGAGTACTTCGGAGTTTAAATGCAACTTTATCTTTGGATTGCAAAATATCTGTAGTCAAATATCAAAATAATAGTTCGATGTATGCATTAAATTGTAAGACTTGAAGTTTGACAAAATCAGAATATTTTATAATAGTTAAATGAAGCCAGTTATTTTTTTCTTCCTGTTTTATGTAAAAATTTATCAGTAAGGACATATTTTACCAGGAATGCAATCTTTCTTAAGGAATTTTGACAACAGTGTGATAATTGTTGATTGAGAGATCTTGGATAGAACTTCAATGATAATTTATTTTATGGATAATTAATCATTGAAATTTTATCCCAAATCACCCATCAAATTCTATCCTACAATAGGACAGTATGAAGGATATTTTTCCTGTAAAAAATATATCAAGCAGGATATAGTATCCAATTACTTTTTATCCATGGGATAGAATTCAAGTGAGGAACAAATAATTTGTTACACTGTTATCATTTAAAATTGAAATAAGTTTATCACTGATTGACATGGTTCCGTTTTGAAGTTTTTTCATAACAGAACAGAAAAAGATCTGCATTGAGAGGTGCAAAATTAGTACCCATGGGAATACCTATGACCTGTTTATAAATATTGTTTCTAGAACGAATAAAAATGTTTTCCAGCAAAAGATTGAGTGTATTAATCACATCATAACATTTCCGGGAACAATGATTATTGTATATAATATTAGAGAAGAATCCTTACTTTTTGTTAGGACAAATGATCTGCAGACTAGAAAATTTTAAAGACCATTTAATAAGTTGACCCGATTTGGATTTAATCAAATTATGTGGAAGGGTTATTTAAAGTGCGGAAAGATCATAACTGTCAATTGACTGGTTTTGAATTGATTCAAGTTTATCTAAAACTTTTCATACTCAAAATGTAATTTACACCACAGTTTTGGTAAGTTTTTTCACAGTATTCAATAACAAACTCCCTTATACAAGTAAGTGAACTAATAGAGTGGATGGATTAAATAGTAGTAGAACACTTACTAAATGCCGGGATAAAACGATATTTGAAGGGATTCTTGTAAAGCTTTGGAATCCAGTAAATGGTAGGCAAGGTGTTATCTTAAGGGGGACTTAAAGCATATCTGTATCCTTATAATTTTTTTTTTTTGTTAACGTTTTTTTCGTCCCAATTGGTACGTCTGAAAGTTTTTGAATTATCCAGATCGTTTTGTTGGACATCGATATAGTATTTCCTTCACACAATAGAAACGTTGTTGGAAGCTTAGTTAACAGGTACAAACATATTTTTCTTCACCAAGATCCTTCAATTTTGATTTCATTCTATTCCAAGACATCTTAGGATGTGACTTAATATAATTTTCTCTTATGATGCACTATTATTATCTATTCCTTGTTCGGATAGTTATTATTGGTACACAACGAGACTTTGAAGTTGGAGCTAGATATGAACTTGTTGAATTGCTTTTACAGGAATTTTATTGGTCGAGCGCCAAGTAATAACACATCACGCGTGATGTGCTATTTTTTTTTTCGACGTTTTTATTGGACAACTTTGAAATCTCGTTGGCCATGATTAACGTTACCTAGCAACGATGTTGTTATTTGAAACAAAAACAGCAGTTCGGCACTAAATATTATGAAAATCATAAGAGATTCTTAGGCCACAGACCTCAATTAATTTCGTAGTGCTTTCTAACCAAAAGTCGGGGCAAATTTAAAAAATAGCACCTTTTTAAACGATATGAAACTTTGCATGCTTGAAGTACACTACAATCCCATTAAATTATTGAATTGCCGGGAAAATCGTCCTCTGGTTTTTGCTGTACTAGCCTTAAATTTGATTTTTATGTGTGACGCTTCAATAAAGTGAAAATTGCGGAAGGAATATTGACCCTTGAACTTGAGACACTTTGCGACTTCCTGTTCAAGAAATGTCAATTTTTAATGTTCAGAGGCATAATCCAGACACTCTTCAATGCAAAAATACTTATAAACATAAACATTTTGCATTAGAAAGTACAAAATTAAAAATTTTAAAAATATTGCATGTTCTGGTGATAGGGAAAATACCACGAGATAAGGGACGTAATTGGGATCTGTATACTATAGTTTTAACAACTCGAAAGAATTGTATATCGCTGGATATCAACTCTCGTTATGTAATTTCAAATATAATAAACTCGCCAAAGTTTACATAACTCTAGTTGATATCCATCGATATATAATTCTTTCACGTTATGAAAACTATAAATCTTTATAAAAATCTATTCTGTTGGTGACCTTTATGATAATTTTATCTTTAAACAAATTTAGAGAACGTTTGTTTCCATCTTCTCGTTTGCACCATTTGTTACAATAATTGGTAACCGCGTCTTTTTTGATCGAATTTATTTCAATTCAATAAAAATTGAAAAACAATTCATGTGCGTGCAAGGTAACTTTATTTTTTTAATTTATTTTTATTTTTTATTTATTTGTTGTTTTTTTTTTTGTATCGTACTAGATGACTAGGCCATGATGAAACATTAAGTATTGCATTTATTATTTCTTTGATTGTGTGGCTGTAAGTCAAACACCCATGACTGGTTTTCAGATATGAGTCAAATGTAAAAAAAAATATCTATTGTTTTGAATATTTGTTCCTTTCGTAAGAGAAAAATACTTATCACAGTATAAATCGTGAACTCTAAATTTCGCTCTACTACAGCGTTATCTTATGTCAACACATTGGCTTTATCACCGCTTGTGGCTAATAATATTGTTTTACATAAATTATTTCTTGTTTTAAACCTTTAGGTACACTAAAGTGACTTTGGGGGCAAATTTGTAATTGTACATGGGTCTAAATTCATACATTAAAATTTACAGCTATTCTTACCCACTCCAGGCACTTGTCAGCTTGGGAATCCTTTCAACAATAAATAAAACCAATAAACAATAGCGAAATTTCATCATGCAATCTGAGTGTAATTGCCGAATGAAGGCAAAAAAGAATATGCTGCCTTATATATCCTTACAACCCCGTCGCAATGAAGATCAACAGATATCTTTCTTTTTTATCTTGATAAGGTGTAAAATATTATGTCATTTATAAATCCGTACAAAGAAAAAGAAACAAGTTAAAGTGTATTATTATTAAATAACTAAATACCGAATTTACTGTGAATTTATTTTCTGCATATGCACATTTCGACAACTTATGTCTCTTCAGTGCAGATAATATCTAAACGTTTGTATGACCATAAAATCAAAGATGTTTAAAAACTGATAGAGAACAAATAACCAATATGATCAAAATGTGAAGCCAAAATCAGCTAAGGGCAGAGCTTTGCATGAGGGAGATACTCCTTAGTTTTCAACAAATTTACAAAAATTTAGATATTGTAAGGTTCCAAAAATAATCGGCTTTCGGGTCAGCACCGAAGTACTGACTACTGGGCTGGTGAATACCCTCGGGGACTAACAGTCCACCAGCAGTGGCATCAACCCAGTGGTAACAAATAACTAAATACCGAATTTACTGTGAATTTATTTTCTGCATATGCGCATTTCGACAACTAATGTCTCTTCAGTGTAGATAATATTTAAACGTTTGGAAGCCCATAAAATCAAAGATTAGATGATGTAATCTGGTGTTTGCCATAAATAAAAAGATAGCCGTATCAATGGAACACTTTACCTGTCTTATATTATGTTATTTAGTAGCTAGTATTATATATTCCCATCATCTATCGTTCTATTATTATATGCAGTGGATTTATTATTCTGTTATTATATGCAGTCTGTTTATTAGTATATGCTGGGGCAGCTGTTTTATATGCCATGGTTCAATAACTACATGTACATGATGTTTTCCAGGCAGGACGGAATTATGGTACCGATATTAGCTTTGCTGTTACTATTCATGAAGGATTTCAGAAGAAATACCATCAGAACTAGTTCGGTAGATATATAGATTGTCTTTTGCAGCAAAAGAACAGCAAAAGAACTGACATACCTTTTTGAATATAACATGCGATACGAACTAGGTTGTCTTCAGTGCTAGAATAAAAATAAATACAATGGCCGAAAAAAAATAGTCACATAACATAATGTACCAAGGAACTGCGGAAGTAAAAAAATAAAAATAAAAAACTAGATGTTGTCGGAAACGACAGCTATCCCCACATTCCCTGGTTGACACAAAAAAAAAGGTTGTTATACACCCTGGACATATTTTTTTTCAATATTTGTGATAGTCGTTACTTTTACTAAACGAATTCTAGGAATATGGTTGCTTAGTAGAATTCCAAAAATAACTGGTCTTTGAGACTTTCAGGAAATTTACAAAGATTTGAATAGAATATTTCTGAAATGCAATTGTTGAAAATGTTAACTTTACAAACAATTTAAGTATGGTTGTAAGGTAGAAATAGTGGTCTTTTAGACTTTCAGAAAATTAAACCAAGATTGAAATCGAATATTTTTTTAAATCCAATTGATTAAAATGCTTGTCCTAAACTACACAAACAATTTAAGTATGGTTGCTAGGTAGAATTCAAAAAAAAAAAAAGTAGTCTTTGAGACTTTCAGAAAATTTTCCAAAATTTGAATCAAATATTGTTGAAATCCAGTTGATGAAAATGTTTGTCCTAAACTACACAAACATTTTAAGTACAGATGCTAGGTAGAATTCCAAAAAATAAGTGGTCTTTGAGACTTTGAGTAAATTAACCAATATTGGAATCAAATATTTTGAAATTCAGTTGATGAAAATATTTGTCTTAAACTTCACAAATAATTTAAGTACGGTTGCTAAGTAGAATTTAAAAAAAATAAGTGGTCTTTGTGACTTTCAGAAAATTTACCAAAATTAGAACCATCTTTCAGATTCCTAAGTTTTTAGAATTTTGTTTTCTACCAAACACTTGTCAGAATATATGATAATTAGCCAAAATTTCAAAAATAATGTGTCTCTGACAATTCAAAGACATTTACCAAAGCTGGAACCGGAACCAAAATTCCAAAAGGTTATTGCAAATCTACAGACTATATGCAACAATTCTGCATAAAGATTTAATCCCTTAATCCAAAAATGTAGGAGGAGTTTGCGTCACATGCCTCATGTGTCAAAATTAACATTTTTGGGTCTTTGTCAAAATGACATCTTAGGGCCTCTTGTTTGCACTAAGACAAAGATTAAAAAAATCCGAAATCTTATTGCGCATCTGCGGACTATGTGCAAATATGTGCAACAATTCTACAGCAAAAACTAACCCCTAAATCCAAACCTGTAGGAGAAGTTCGCGTCACATGCAAAACCGACATCTTGGGCCTCTTGTTTCCATTAACACTAATTTAAAAAAAAATCCGAAAGCTTATTGCGCATCTACAGCATATTTGCAGCAATTCTATAACAAAATCAAAGCCTTAATCCAAAAAAGTAGTTGTTCGCGTCAGATCGTTTCGGACAGACGGTCAGACAGACAGGCCGACAGACGGAGGCGGAAAAAATATCCCCGAACTTTCTTCAGAAAGTGCGGGGATAACAAAAGACAAGCGTTACCGACGATAGGAACTCGGGACAGCCGGACTTGGTACCGCCTCTGGCAAAAGTCAGCGGTAGAGTTAAACCGGTTTATGGGTACCCAAAACGCCCCTCTCTCTGTCCCGTTTCCCTATAGTATGTAAACATACGAATAAAACCCAAAACAGGTAGACTACTAACCCCATGACCATAATCTTGAAAAGGAAAAGGGGACAAAACGTAATTTTGAAAGATTGGTCAAGGAGTGCTCGCCGCTAAACTGTCGGCTAACTCAAGGAACCTAGTGTGCTGATAATACAATGTCGCACTAAGGAAGGAAAATTAAACTCAAACTCAACGAAAGGTTTGGTAAAGAGTCGTCATGTATTTAAGTAGACATCGGCAGTATCAGTTGGAGGCCAGTATATATGTCACTGGAATCCAAAGTCAATTTGTTCAGAGTATCTTGTCGATATCCACTAATACGTTAAGAATGTAAGTTACGTTCAAGTTTTTCTGGATTATTAATCAGTTTTATCAGCATTAAATCGACTGGTGAAAGCAAAAAAATTTGAAGATTTCCTGTATCTTTTTTATGTTGTAAAATGTTTTGTATAAATTCAGCATATGCATAGACTCAAACAAGGAAGTAAAGTACAAATGCTTAAAGCAATATGACAACCGAAATATGTATTCATCAAACTAGACAAATATACTTAAAAAGTACATGTCATCCTGAGTATATTGGATTTGTCACTAGTTAAGTGTATCGGTGCTTAAAATATTTGAAGATAACATAATTGATAAGTCAATCTAAACTATCCTTAGAAAAATGGATGTTTGAAAAAATGTTGACAAATCAAATATTTTAATAGAACGACTTTTGCATTTTTTAAATCTACATCTGATTGATGACACTAAAGGAAAAAGTCCTTTTCATTACGAGATGGGGAATGAAAATTCACATAAGACAAAGTCTGTACAAATACATGGTAAAAAACAAGCAAAGGATCAACGCTTTTATTGTTGTTCTTCATCTTGAAATCACCATGAGGCCTTCAACAATGAGCTTTGCTCATACCTCATAGTAAGTTAAAGACGGCCCCTAGCACCGGTTTGAGCGAAATTCTTTGCTAATTGCCGAGCAACGCTACATCCATGTCTTCAACATGTCAACAAACATTAATTAAATTGGAAAAGAGAGTCTTTATTTAATATGATTTAACAATATCATTGGACAATACAGCATAACGAAATTTTCTGTTTTTATGGAACTTTGATATTTTCATATTTTGGAACCATTAGACCGATGCCACTGCTGATGGACCACAGCTCCCCTGGGGCATTCGCCAACCCATAGTCAGACTTGTCTGATATGAAAAAAATAACGCCGCGGTTCACAGAAATTTACAGTTTTTTATATTAAAAAACTAAAATCTAAAACAAAATAATGAGGCTTCAATCCGCATACTCGGTGGATGATCTTGGTTCTTGATTTGACCTCCAGTTTCAATATTTTTGGTTATGAGTACTTCTTCGTTTGACTACTTTTTGATTATGGCTTTCCATATTATTTTTATTTGCATGCTGCTGATGAGATTTTACTTCTTGAAACACGTGTACAGCATAACAAAGTTGGCTTTTCTATTAAGATCATTTTGGATATTTGTTCTCTATCACCTTTAATAAATTTTTCGGTTAATGGACTTCCAAATGTTTTGGTTTGATCTGCACTGATGAGACGTAAGTTGTCGAAATGCTCATGTGCAGAAAATAAATTAACAGTAACGTCAATATTTTGTTATTATTTTTATTCAACACTGGTATTTTTACATTTAGAATTAATTAAAGGGATTTTGTGCAACAATGAGAAGATCATGCAGTGAATATTTTCTTGAAATTTAAGTATCCAATATAAGGAAGCTTATATTGGGTACTTGACCTGAAATTGTTCAAGCTCGAACCTAGTGGTCATGTTAAAATAATTTGGAAGGACTGTGGTGAAGTCATTAAAAAAGTCATCATGTCATTCTGTAAAAAGTTGTGTAAAAGAGAAAATGCGGATCAAAAATTAGTAGACACTTTCATTAACAAATACATGGAAGTTGTTGATATCCGAATAAATCATTTTGAAACATATTATGAGCAGCAGAATACCATTCCTTCGATTTCAAAAATTAAACGGAAGTTAAAAGATTTAGAAAAAGAGTATGTATTTGTTCCGGCAGATAAAGCAGCCAATAATTTGGTCGTTGTCTGACGTAAGTATTACATCGAGGTGCTTCGGAATGAAATTACCAATTCTAGTACATTCAAGCTACCGCGTCAACAGAAACAGAAATAATCGATGACCAAAAGATAGCTACAGCTGAACTAAAAGCAACTTCTAATTATAAAAGCATTCCTACTATGTATTGGCTTCCTAAAGTTCACAAAAATCCTTGTGAATTTCGTTTAATTAGGCATCAAGTAAATGTTCAACTACACACATTTCTGTTTTATTGACCAGTGCACTTATTACTATAAAACATATCGTCACCAATTTAAGCAACATATGTTATGAATACAGTGGAATTAACTAATTTTGGAGTGTTAAAAAAATCGGTCTGATGAGGCATACACCTCCGTCCATTTTTCTAACCTTTATACTACATTATCGCATACACTCATCAAAAAAACAAATTCGTATTTGATCAATTAATCCTTCAAAAAATCAGCATGTACTTACATTTGTTGCAATAAATTTAAATCGTTTTTCAGTGACGACAAACATGACAAATAAACCAACTGGACTTGTCAGGATATGATAAAAGCATTAAATTTTCTTCTTGATGATATTTTTGTTCGTTTCGGTGATACAGTCTATCGGCAAAAAATAGGTATTCCTATGGGTACCAACTGTGCACCTCTCAAAGCAGATTTATTTCTTTAATGAAACATGTCACAATATGGTCAAAATTCAAAAAGACCCATTTAAACAGCATTTAGTGGATATTTTCAACAATACATATAGTTATTTGGACGATATTTTGGCTTTAAATAATTCTGAATTTTCTAAATTTACAGATGAAATTTATCCTGCCGAACTTACTTTAAATAAATCCAATAGCAGCAGTGATCATACTACTTTTCTTGATCTTGAAATATCAATAAATCAAGGAAAGTTAAACACTAAAGTTTATGATAAAAGGGATGATTTCTCCTTCCCTATAGTCAATTTTCCCCATCTCGACGGCGATGTTCCGTGAGACACTTCTTACGGGGTCTATATTTCTCAACTTGTTCGATATGCACGAGTATGTAGTGATGTTTCTGACTTACAAAGCGTATAAATTCAAAAATTGTCATTTCAAACGTATTAATCCGTTGAACAAACTTATTCATAAAGGATATAAACACAGCATTATTGTAAAATCTTTAATTCTGGTTTTGTTGGCAGAATTATTGATCAGCTTCTAAATGCTTTACACCATAATTAAATCTAAACAATTTTTCATATTGGCAGTATTTGGCATTGCACAGTGTCATTTTTAGCTCACCTGGCCTAAAAGACCATGTGAGCTTTTGCCATCACTATGCGTCCGTCGTCCGTCGTCCGTCTGTCTGTCTTTCTGTCAACAATTTCAAAAATCTTCTCCTCTGAAACCACTGGCCCAAATGTAACCAAACTTGGCCTGAATCGTCATCAGGGTATGGCTTCTCAAACTGATGTTCAGTTTGTCCCTCTGTCGAACAACATGGCCGCCATTGCTAAAAATAGAACATAGGGGTAAATTGCAGTTTTTGGCCAATAACTCGAAAACCGTTACAGATATAAAAAAAAATCTGACGGTGTAAAAGTGATCAGCATAGCAAGATCTACAATGTACCTGCCCTGCAATTTTGAAGAAAATCCGAAAACTCGTCTTGGAGTTATTGCCCTTTATCCGTTTCAAATTTGTGCATTTTTTATTTTTTATTTCAAAAAGTTTAACAGATAGAGGTCAAGTGTATAATGCAAAAAGGTTCAGCATATGAAGATCTACCCACCTTGGAATTTTGAAGAAAATCCAAAAACCCATCTAGGAGTTATTGCCCTTTTTTCATGGAATTTTTAAAATTTTCGTATTTTTCATCTTTTATTTCCAAAACTATAGAAGATGAAGGTTAAGTGTAACTTGATAAAATGTTTGCCATGCTGTGTGGTTTTGAAAACTGGTGTTGAAAATTGTTTGCTGACCGCCATTTTCAAAATAGCCGCCAAAAAAGGCGGGAAAATTCAACATTGTGCGATTTCAATGAAATTTGGTTTCCAAATAGATATTGATGCTGCGACTTCAAAACCGGTCTTGAAAATTTTTTGTTGACCGCCATTTTCAAAATGGCCGCCAAAAAAGGCGGGAAAATTCAACATTGTCCGATTTCAATGAAATTTGATTTCCAAATAGATATTGATGTTGCGACTTTAAAACCGGTGTTGAAAATTGTTTGTTGATCGCCAAATTCAAAATGGCCGCCAAAAAAGGCTTGAAAATTCAACGTTGTCCGATTTCAATGAAATTTGGTTCCCAAATAGATATTGATGCTGCGACTTCAAAACGGGCGTTGAAAATTGTTCGTTGACCGCCATTTTCAAAATGGCCGCCATAAAAGGCGGGAAAATTCAACATTGTCCGATTTTAATGAAATTTGATTTCCAAGTAGATATTGATGTTGCGACTTCAAAACCGATGTTTAAAATTGTTTGTTGACTGCCATTTACAAAATGACATCTCGACTTCAAAACTGGTGTCGAAAGTGGTCCTTAGCAAGAACGTTTTTTGTCAAAACAGCCCAACAAAGAAATATAGTAAAACATGATCAGAATTTAAAAACAGTTCAAGATATTGGGGGTGTTTGAGCTACGAAAGTTTGAGAAACTGAAGACCAACCGTATAACTTACAATGTTACCTTGATTGTGGCAACTGAAAGCCGGGTGAGCGATACAGGCTCCTGGGAGCCTCTGGTTTTCTTTCATAATTGATGATGTTGTTATACGAAATCTATTTAGAAGTATTTCGATTGAACTTTCATATGTAAGGAGTCGTTAATGTAGAGATGTATGCTCTTTATTTTTCTTAGATATGGTGTACTTGTACTTGAGATAATATCTAATGTGTACACTTTGTTCAATTACTATTATCTAAATTTATGTAAATTCTAAAACCGAAGGATTAACTCCAACCATCGTATTTTTGTCCTTAGCTATATTTGATATTACTGATTATTCGGATTTCATTTGGTTTTATGCATTTTAGCATTTTTTTGAAATTATAGATTTTCGTTGTTTCGGTTCTAGTGCTGCTGATCAGGAATAAATTTCCGAAATGGTCATACAGCTCATTAAAATTATTGCAGTTGGAGTTAGCATATGTGTTATGGTCTCATGTTCATTTACCCATATCCTTTCGTAAAATATTTGATATCATAGTCAACGGAAAACGGTAGATTAAAATTTAAACTACTCACTGCAAAACCACATGTAATTAATCTTTCAACCCGACATTTGTCTGACGGCGAATATATCCTTTTATCTAGAGGTTTGAAATTCATACCTTCTCCGTCAACGAAGTCGGCAAAAAAAGATTTATTTAAATATTTCGATGAATTTTGTAGAGAACTCAGATGTAAATATTCATATTATAACGATACGGAAGAAATTCATCAATTTCAATTAAAATCCGGCTATAAACCACATAACAGCTGCAATACGCTAGAAAATTATATATTTCAAACAAGACATGAACTGACATCTTTGCCAATAAGAAAATTCAGAGATAATTTGAGTATTCTAGAATGAATGAGCATTCGTTCTTTGTTAAATGACAAAAACATTATTATCAAAAAGGCAGACAAAAATGGAAATTGTGTTATCTTAGATAAAGTAGATTACTTATCTGAAATTCATCGTCAATTAAACACACACCATTATCAAGAAATCGAAAATTTCGATTTTAAAGACTTGAAAATGCGTCTTAATTCGCATTTAATAAACATGCATTAAAAAAACAGGATAGATAAAAAAATCATTAAAATATCTCTTGGAGGGCAATAGTCTTAATTATGGTCCAGGCTATATTCATATTCTTCCAAAAATTCACCGACTGGATGAAATGGTGTTGAAAAATATATTTAATGCCGGAATTAACATTGATAAAATAATTCCACCTAGCCGCCCTATTATATCTCAGATAGGATCTGTTACAGAATACATAGGTCATTACGTGGATCATTTCCTTGTACCAATTGCACAAAATCAACACACACATACATTAAAGACACCACTGATTTCATCCAGTAAATGGAATCGCTTAGACCACATGCAAATTGCTGGCTGGTCAGTTTTGATATAACAATGAAATATTACCCGCAGTCAGGAAAGCGTACGATACATTTGATAAATTATATTTCAAGGTAAAATGCCTGCCAACAGAAGATCTAATTTACTTATTACAGTCTGTCCTCGAAAACAATGTTTTCGAATTCAATTGCAAATTATTTTTGCAGAAAATTGGCGTTGGAATGGACGCAGTACCGTCCTCAGAGTGTTGCGATATTTTAATGTTCCAAATCATGAAGGCAATATTTTCAAAATTTGAAAATAACCATAATATTTACTTCTACGGAAGATATCGAGATGATGGTTTTCTCATATATCATGGGAATGAACAAGATATAAAAACACTTTTTGCAATAGCCAATGACCATCATCCGCTCCTAAAATTTACATATGAATGCGCACAAACGTCAATGAATTTCCTTGTTGTAAATGTTTATAAAGGAAAGAGGTTTGAAAGTAGCGCCGTTCTTGACTTGAAAACATATTTCGAGCCAACTAACTCATTCATGTATCTCCCACTGGAAAGTTGCCATAGCAGGAACGTATTTACTGGATTTATAAAGGGCGAGGCATTCAGACATAAACGCAACACTAATGACAATAACGAATTTCAAAAATCCTTCTTAGCTTCAAATTGAACCTGATAAAAAGAGGCTACAATGAATCTGAAATTGATTACAATATAAAATAACAGAGCCGACTTCTTAAAATCGAAAAGGGTAGTACGTAAAAAGGATATTCTTTTGGTACTGACAACAAAATACAACACATGTATCAGAAAAATAAAACATTGCATAGTCAAACATTGGCATTTGTTGAACTGTAGTGAGATTTGCAGAAACGTCTTCACAAAAGAACCAATAATTACATATAAAAAACATAGAAACTTGGGAGACATATTGACTTCCTCAAAAATAAGAAAATAAATTAATTTCTAGTCTTCTAAATGGCAGATCCCTGACGATGGCGAGCCATATTAAAACGCCGAAACGCTAAATTAGTGTAGGATTGATTACAACAATAACAAACGTTCAAATAACAAATTGTTATTCGCATCATTTCAACAA
This sequence comes from Modiolus philippinarum, assembly GCA_002080025.1. Taxonomy (NCBI): domain Eukaryota; kingdom Metazoa; phylum Mollusca; class Bivalvia; order Mytilida; family Modiolidae; genus Modiolus; species Modiolus philippinarum. The sequence goes on from MJUU01060936.1 coordinate 199,922, forward strand.
AACAATTATTTCTTCCGACTTTATTCGAGGTGTACACGGCGTATGTTGAAGTACGTGGATGAATGGGTGTCTCTACTTTGCAAAATTGTATGTAGGAACTCTGTTCCACAGACCCCGACCCGTGAATTGTAATTTGGTTGACGATCCGTACTCTTAGTTATCTTTGTACATATCGTATTATAGTTTGAAAAAACATACTGTGGCACATGTTCAAAATGAACAAGCAAATACAATATCAGTCATTCTGACACAATTTGAGTTGCTTATAGCGACAGACAAAATTATTATTATGATTATTGTTATGATTTATTGTTTCGGCAATATCACATAAATCTAATATGCTCCTATTATGAGATTTGAGAAATGATTTATTTTCACGATATGCCAACAAATGCTTACTTTCTTATCATGTTATGAAATTAATAATATAACAATTTATAAGGTCACTAAACAAATATTCAAAACTATATGCTGTATTGCAATAAATTTACAAAGAGTGTCAAATTGTCTATGTTTCATTAATATCGACGATCCATGAACTTTCATATTCATCTTAACAATGTCTTAGCATCAAAAGACCATATTACAACACCACTTCAAAGGTTATATTTGAACGTGTGATGCCAGAGATTTTACGGCGTCCACAATATTACTAAAATTTATGACCTTTAGAAAGGAAATGAGCATCCTTTGGTCAATCCTTCTGAAACTTTCTTTATTGACCACAATTCAATATAAAAGAATAATCTCTCATTCACAATCAGACATTCAAATGATTAAGACAAGCTTTCTGGATAAAATGAATAAACTGTCTCTGAATAAGAAAAAGACAGAGCCAATGGCCATTAACAACACACAGACATAATTTGACAATTATGTTTTTGAAGAAGAAGAAATTGATTTCTCGCTTGCAGTAACAGACATCAAAGCCCCTATGAAAAAGGAAGAAGAAAAGACAGGAGACGACTTCGCAGACATAATTTCTGCAGGAATCAAGGACCTTAGACAAACTATGGATATAAGACTAGCAATTGCAATGGCTAGAGAAGGATTGGCTTATGGCCTACAAGACGGAGGACATGTCCCTCCTTTTGTCAGGATGCAAATTTCATGCAAACCAGACATCTTTGATAAGCAAATCAATCATGAGCTTCAAACAATGTGGAGTCACAAAGAAAAGGCAATTAAAAAAGAACTCATGACTGAATCAATAACATTCATGGATAATAAAATTTCCAAGCTTACCAACAAAATCAAAAATGCTCTTGAAATAATAGGGGTAGCGAGCAAAGGCGCCGGTGATGCGAGAAAGGAACTCATCATAGATTCCTGAAAATTAAAGAAGACCAAGAAAAAGAACTCTTGAGATTCATATCCGTAGCCGCAAGACTGGCATAAATCAAGGTAATTCGTGAGACCAACAATGGACAGGAGGCACAGACCATACTAACTGACTATTAACTTGAAAGCTTTGATTCATCCAAATGGATAAGATATACCCGACAGACGCTAAATAAACAGTAAATATTTTATTGTTTTCATTACATTCTGATTGTAATTTTCATTGGATTATTAAATCAAGGGTATGTACTATACGAATTAGTTTTTCTGAGCAACCAGGTAAACTATCAGCTAATACGCCATTTAAATGTCAGCACATCACTCACATTATTCAAGTCCACATGTGTTTTTATTTCACACACTATGATCCATGACTGGAATTCCGTACTCCTATAGCCACAGTCAATTATTTAGATTCTTTCCTAAACGAAAACATGTAAAATATCAACACGGAAGCGAGTAATCTGAAATCATTTACTCATAATATGACAGAATTATTCTTATTATTAATATAAGGACCGATACACGATGTATCACCCCCCCCCCCCATTACTGGGAATGAAGTTCACTCCCTTATTCTCCCGACACCTTATGTTATAGTATCTCTTCAAAATCACGTGTACTCTTTGTATGTAACACACATAAGGGAATTGCAGCACAAATTGACTTTCTAGCAGGCACGAAAATCCAGATTCAACTGTATACGGTCGTGGTAAAATGGACCATACTAAGCTCATCATAATTTAACATTATTATCACAAAGATGTATAGAAAGTAATATTATGTTTTATAATAGACTTGATCAGATTGGTTTAAATACATACATGTACATACACCGCTTTTATTGACTTGTTAATGGACAAGATTCTCAAATATACTCATAAAACGCAATCATAAGACCCATGGTCGAAGCTCCATAAATAATATATTTCAGTACCTTGAATAAGTACTAACTTCATATCTATCTTATTAAAAAATACAAGTGATTTCTCACATAACTCATCCAACAGTTATTATCTTTACAAATTATGCCTATAATGTGTAACTGATACATTATCGTTTACATCATCAGTTTGTTACAAATATGCAAATTCACAAAATAGTCTAGCTATTAAGATTAATCAATAGTTGGACATTTTGACCAATCGGAAATCAACGAATCTACTCAGACACGCCTACCCCCATGTGCATGGTTTACTAACTTGCCAGAAGGATGCTCAAATTTAATTCTATGTTATCACAGAAAATGGGAAGACATCTGAGTAAACACAGAAAATATATCAAAAACAAACGAAGACTTCAAAACAAAACAGCTAAAAAACAGAGTAGATTAAAATTTAAACTACTCACTGCAAAAACACATGTAATTAATCTTTCAACCCGACATTTGTCTAACGGCGAATATATACTGTTATCTAGAGGTTTGAAATTCGTACCTTTACCGTAAAAGAAGTCGGCAAAAACGATTTATTAAAAGATTTCGATGAATTTTGTAGAAAACTCAGATGTAAATATTTATATTATAACGATATGGAAGAAATTCATCCATTTCAATTAAAATCCGGCTATAAATCACATAAGAGCTGCATTACGCTAGAAAATTTAGATTTCAAACAAGACATGAGCTGACATCTTTGCCAATAAGAAAATTCAGAGATAATTTGAGCACTCTAGAACGAATGAGCATTCGTTCTTTGTTAAATGACAAAAACATTATTATCAAAAAGGCAGACAAAAATGGAAATTTTGTTATCTTAGATAAAGTATATTACTTATCTGAAGTTCATCGTCAATTAAACACACACCATTATCAAGAAATCGAAAAATTCGATTTTAAAGACTTGAAAATGTGTCTTAATTCGCATTTAATAAACATGCACTCAAAAAACAGGATAGATAAAAAAATCATTAAAATATCTCTTAGAGGGCAATAGTCTTAATTATGGTCCAGGCTATATTCATATTCTTCCAAAAATTCACCGACTGGATGAAATGATGTTGAAAAATATATCTAATGCCGGAATTAACATTGATAAAATAATTCCACCTGGCCGCCCTATTATATCTCAGATAGGATCTGTTACAGAATACATAGGTCATTACGTGGATCATTTCCTTGTACCAATTGCACAAAATCAACACACATTCATTGAAGACACCACTAATTTCATCAATAAAATGGAATCGCTTAGACAACGTGCAAATTGCTGGCTGGTCAGTTTGGATATAACAAATATGTTTACAAACATGCCAATTAATGAAATATTACCCGCAGTCAGGAAAGCGTACGATACATTTGATAAGTCAAATTTCAAGGTAAAATGCCCACCAACAGATGATCTAATTTACTTATTACAGTCTGTCCTCGAAAACAATGTTTTCGAATTCAACGGCAAATTATTTTTGCAGAAAATTGGCGTTGGAATGGGCGCAGTACCGTCCCCAGAGTGTTGCGATATTTTGATGTTCCAAATCATGAAGGAAATATTTTCAAAATTTGAAAATAACCATAATATTTATTACTACGGAAGATATCGAGATGATGGTTTTCTCATATATCATGGGAATGAACAAGAAATAAAAACACTTTTTGCAATAGCCAATGACCATCACCCGCTCCTAAAATTTGCATATGAATGCGCACAAACGTCAATGAATTTCCTTGATGTAAATGTTCATAAAGGAAAGAGGTTTGAAAGTAGCGCCGTTCTTGACTTGAAAACATATTTCAAGCCAGCTAACTCATTCATGTATCTCCAACTGGAAAGTTGTCATAGCAGGCACGTATTTACTGGATTTATAAAGGGCGAGGCAATCAGACATATATGCAACACTAATGACAATAACGAATTACAAAAATCCTTTCTAGTTTCAAATTGAACCTGATAAAAAGAGGCTACAATGAATCTGAAATTGATTACAATATAAATCAGGCTTTATCCAATAACAGAGCCGACTTCTTAAAATCGAAAAGGGTAGTACGTAAAAAGGGTATTCCTTTGGTACTGACAACAAAAAACAACCCATGTATCAGAAAAATAAAACATTGCATAGTCAAACATTGGCATTTGTTGAACTGTAGTGAGATTTGCAGAAACGTCTTCACAAAAGAACCAATAATTGCATATAAAAACATAGAAACTTGGGAGACATATTGACTTCCTCAAGAATAGAAAATAAATTAATTTCTAGTCTTCTAAATGGCAGATCCCTGACGATGGCGAGCCATATTAAAACGCCGAAACACTAAATTAGTGTAGGATTGATTACAACAATAACACACGTTCGAATAACAAATTGTTATTCGCATCATTTCAACAAAACAATTATTTCTTCCGACTTTATTCGAGGTGTACACGGCGTATGTTGGAGTACGTGGATGAATGGATGTCTCAACTTTATAAAATAGGGTTTTACTATTTGTTTGTCTTGAATAGATTCACTTTTTTAAAGGGTAAACGGCACAAATGTACCAAACTTTGACACAAATAGTCCTACTGGGTATACGCTAAAATATTCATCTATTATCCGACTAAATAAATGCAACATAACAAAACACCATCATTGTGCTTGAAAGTTAAAAAATCAATCAATAAATAAAATCATTGCATTGATTACAAAAATAAATTAAAAAAAATTCTTTTGCTTATATTGTAATATTTCTTTGATAAAAAAATACGAAAATACATTGCGTGTTTCTATCTACTTACAAATAAAATATGATAATAATAGATTGAATAAATAATTATATTATTGTGTTTGAAGTCACTGCGGGGTAATGATAAATTGTCTGGATTGATAAGTTTTTGAAATATCTATTACATCTATCAGTGTTAATTGGCTGTCCAAAAATATGAAATTGTTATATATCTAGTTGGAACATTCCATAAACTTTTATTACAGTTTTTTTTTTTATTTTGGTGCATGTAAATCTGGGATGTATATTAAGTTGCCCTGATAAATTCGTCAACTGGACAATAGAAAGAAAATTTAGGCACACCATCAACTTTCTCTTCATAAATCAATACTTTTTTATTTTATAATTTTTATGTTTATTTGTTATTATTGTTTTCAAAATAATAATAATTTTAAAATTAAAACCATTATTATCTTGTGTTATCCGTCAAATTTACTTCTTGTCAATGAATTTATTTTTCTATTTAAAAGAGTCGCTCTGACTTTGATTTTTCGAGAAACGTTTTTTTTTTTTCAAAGTTTACCTCAAAAGTGACGGATCATTTTCAAAAGTTATTTTCATTTTGAAAATATGCTTGCCCCGGATTTCCGAGCCTTTCGTCTTTACAATGATAACAAAACAAATATTGTAATTTTAGGAAATAAGATGTTTTTGTGGATCAAAAGTGTATAGTTTAAACGTTTCAGAGTATATTCTATATACAAACTTCAAGCAAAATGGTACCATATTTTAAATCAAAAGTGACGGATGAAAACATCAACTTATTTTGAATTGAAAAAGATGTTCAGAAAGAGGGAAGATTGAACAATCTAAAAATAACAAAACAAAAAATTATATGGTGATTGCAATTTTCTATCACAATTACTATATAAATCTATATAGTGATCTAGTCGTGATATCTCTGATTTTTTGGCGCATGCGCAACAAGGGGCAGGACAATATGTGCCATATGGTTGAAATGGCAACTAATCCTTATCTGTGCTCTAATTATATTTTCTCAATATTTAAACTCGAATAATTCAATTCCTCTCCGTATCCGATTCTCTCCTTCTTCGAGGGCTTGAACTCTGCCTGTGTTAATTTCTCGTCACTGCTGTCTGGAGGAGACAACCAATCAGAATCAAGATTACCGTATGACGTATTTCCGCCCAATTATAAAATGTAAACAATGTGAACTTCGAACTCGCTACTTGCAAATTTTACAGTATAAATGCTATTTTGGAATATAATACATTTTGAAATTAAAACAAATTGAAAAGTCAAAACAAATTAAGGTGGGGAATGTTTATCTAAGCCACGATTTTGACCCATTGAACGGTAAGGGTAACAGGTAAAATCGCCCCACTGAAAAATCGCCCCAGTAAAAATCGCCCCAACATTTTGAAAACTCGCCCCATCGAGGGTAACACCAAAAAACAAATCGCCCCACTTTTCTGACAAAATCGCCCCACTAATGTAAAATCGCCCCACTTTAAGTGTCAATGTCGCCCCAATGGAGAAATATATTATTTTTTTGTATTTAGTAGTGTATTTTCTTGCCTTTATGATATATTATCGGAAATGCCGCTATTAACAAACAATTAATACTTCAAAGGGGTTAATTAACTACTCATCAGCCACAAATTTAGCACACTTTAAACACAATTATTTTAATTAAACTTTCTTTTCTTTTCTAATTACGTTAATTACTGTTGTTAACAATGGAATGCTTTTTGTATGTGGAAACGGGACAAGTACCCCAAGCCCATTAAGCCAATAAACATTTTAAGCAAAGACAAATGTCTAAATTATTATTGAAGCCACATTATCTCACCCAAGCTGACTATGAAAGTATATAAAAAATGTGCAGTGCTTCATATTTATCTTCAATAAAGCGTCTAAAAATTATTTTGTCTTTCTTTCATAGTGATCAATGTCTTCTTCTAAACGAAATCTACAAGGATCTACAAAGGAACAAATGTACTATTGTAATTTTGCTTTTTTTACTTTCCTCCTGTGACTTTCTTTATGGTTTGACTGCGGTTTCGCTTTGTGATTTCATCCTGTGACTGATTCTTTATTGTTTGACAGATATACGAATACTTGCTTTTCTGTACTTGGACTTCTTCTGGATTATGCATTTGACCTATTTTCTAGGTGCTCTACTTCTTTTTATCCTTGTACTTAAAGTAAAACCAATAAAACATATCACATTAAGGAAACTTCAATATAAATAACAGATAGTTAGAAAAGATGAATCATTGTCTTCGGCATTGTCAACATAAGGAGACCTAAGCAGTGGAGCGAATTTGACATCGGTGGGGCGATTTAGACAATGAGTGGGGCGATTTTGACAACCCCCGTGCGTCATAGCATAAAAGACACACCTTGAAAGTGGGGCGATTTTGACAATGAGTGGGGCGAAATTGACATTGATGGGGCGATTTTTACTACTTAAGTGTTTTATCGTCAATCAGACATTATTTTAAAGTGGGGCGATTTTTACATCAGTGGGGCGATTTTTAAAACAGTATAAACACATTTTGGAAGTGGGGCGATTTTGAAATAAAGTGGGGCGATTTTTACTGGGGCGATTTTTCCGTGGGGCGATTTGACATGAATTCACGGTAAGTAACATGGGAAATGTCCAAACTGTGTATTGGAAAATATTATGTTGTTTTATAATACTTTTATTAAATACGTCATGATCTTAATTGTTAACTACAAATTTTTGTTTTCGATCTCGACTTTGTAGTAAAAGGTGGTAGATATCAGTTATTCAATGTATTGTTTTTTGAAAGATTCTCGATTTACACACACGTAACAGAGACATATAATTACATGTAATTATATGTCTCTACACGTAATAAGATAAAAACTGATAAATTTTTTTCATACATCGGCAAACTAATACTGCACCATTTTTAAATTTTATTATCTAATTATTAATCTCTATCAATTACAGATATACTCGTGTCTTAAATGATTATCATTTACAAAATATAAACTAAGAAAACATCGCTTGAAATTTATTTGCTTTGCAATTTAATTCTTGTTGTGATTTTAATTAAAACAATGACAGGCGTTAATTAAACTGTTTGTTATGCACCTTTTCTAAAGATTATACATGCCGATCTGATAAGACAATAGTTGCTAAAATGTATATACATTTTCACACCTGTGCAAAAACACACACACAACAATTTTAAGCACCCGACTTCTTACACTGGGATACGAAGTCTATATGCTATCTTTATTTAAATAACCAAAGATAATATATATTCACTTTATGGTCAAGTAAAACGTTAAGTAAATAACATTTAAAGCAATCCAGATCGAATAATACATGTCAATCGTAATCGTACAAAATCAACAGACGATTTTTATACCCACAATGCACTGCACCACTTCCGATTGACGCGTTTTGATAGTGTATGCATTCAGGCGTAAATGTAGCGATCGTAGTGAGTGGAATATCACGACTGGATTATTCGGGTTATCAATATTTCAATAACAAACGCATTTCAAATTGCCGGAAGTCAAAATTCATGTCCATATTAGACCCATTCTAGGCTTCAGAGTCTAAAATTTATAGTTTGGTACTTAATAAGTTTCATCATTAAATAACAAAATACCGGAGTTAATGTGAATTTTGTTTCTGTATAGGCACATTTCGACAACTTATGTCTATGCAGTGCAAATCAAATTAAAACATTTGGAAATCCATAAACCGAAATATTGGAGCTGAGATAGAACAAAGTACCAAAAGCATCTAAATAGGAAATCCGGAATGAGCCAAGGACAGAGCTATGCAAGAGGGAGATACTCAATAAGTTTTGACAGAACTTACAAAATTTTTATATTGCAGGTTTTTCAAATTAAATCGGTTTTCCGGCCAAACTGGGTCGGTGACTAACAGTCCACCAGTAGTGGCATCGGCCCAGTGGTAATAAATTACAAATGTACAAAATTTCGAAGTTACTGTGAAATTAGTTTCTGCATATACACATTTCGCCAACCAATGTCCCTTCAGTGCAAATCAAATAAAAACATTTGGAAATCCATAAACCAATATTCTGGAGCTGAGAGAGAACAAAGTACCAATAGGGTCTAAATAAGAAAGCCAAAATGAGCTAAGGATAGAGCTATGCAAGTGGAAGAAACTCCTTAGGTTTTAACAAAATTTACAAAAATTTTGATATTGCAGGTTTTTCAAATAAAGTTAAGTGAGAACCGATCCGTCAATCCAAAACGAATACTCCAAAGACAATGGCATCATCAGAAACAATAAGGAAACAGATACACAACATGAGTATGGTACAGAAAAGAAAAATGAAGACACACATACACATACACACACACAGACAAAGATGAACACGGACTCAATAAAAACCGTGGATGAGATCAGGTACACTAGAAGAGTAAGCATCTCCTGCTTGTTACAAGACGCCTGCCGTGTTGAAAATGTCAAATCCGGTAGAGGAAACAGCAATTAATCTTAGCGGTCTACAAGCTGATGATGTCGACCGTAAAACTTCTGGAGGGATGACTTCAAGTTTTGTGTAACATACCCTTGTTTACGTAGATTTCCCTTGTTTAAGTAGATTTCCCTTGTTTAAGTCAGATTTCCCATTAATGAGTCCAATATGGAAGTAGTGAATTTAGATCAGCTGAAAATTTAAAGGAGGTAGCAGCTAGCTTGTTGGAGGGTCCTTAACCAAATCTTTACGTGATTCATACAGAAGGATATAGATTAGTTTTGAAGATTTTCCTAGTTATATTTTCCAAACAAAAATGCTTTTTTCCGGCATCCTTAGAATCATTAACAATATTTATTGCAAACTGTCTCGAACAAAATTATGCGGTTTCTACAGTATCAAAATAAATATATAAGCCCAACGTTACATACACAAATTCCTTGAGTGCAAGATAACACCCAACATTGTATTATTCAAAAAACTGTAATTGGTTTCACAAAGATAAAGGACCCCAGTGATAAGCGTTTGCCTATAACACCAACAATATTACATGGACTGTAAAATACCCTTTCCCACACGTGTAATTCTCTTTTTATATATAAGTTATTAAAAGTCATGTATCTTGTTTCATTTCATGCATTTGACCACCATTAAGTAATACTTAAACAGATAAAGAACATAAAGTTCAGCTTTGACAAACAGGGGTCCCCAAAAGTCAAGAAGATTCACATGAGTAAATGCAAGCATAGTGCTAGGAAGCACATCCCTATTTTATATGTACAGGAAATAATTCTAATATACCTACTTCTTCAGCCTATATGGAGTGTAAATAGTTGTTGTTTCAGAATTGATTCGTTACTGTCGAGCGTGTAGTTTGTACAGTGATTTTTAACAGAGCAAAAACACTGTCCCAAAAGCTGCTTAGTCGTAGGGTTCAACCTATTTTAATTTAATCCCTCCAGAAATTCTATGGCCGTCACCATAACATCATTGAAAGATATGACGTGTCAGTATCCCAAATAAAGTGGCCATTTTCAGCTAGATTCACGTCTTCCCGGACTTGACTACCGATTTTGATATTTTCCTGGATTGACCAACTTTCAGTGTGACAGGTGCTGTTAATAGAGCAGGACATGCTTACCCTTCCGGAGCACCTTATGTCACCCTCAGTTTCACTGGCGTTTACACTGTGAGTGCTTTTGTTTGGAATGTTGTGATTTCTATTTCTGTGCTTTGTATCTGTCTAATGTCATTGTTTTCTGTGTCTATTATTATCGTTTTCTATGTCCTCGTTTTGGCCATGTCTTTGGACTTCGATTTTTGTAAATTCTACTCCTTTGTTCCTTCGGCATTCTACTGCCGTTGTTTAATTAGAGTCAATGTCCTGTTCAGGCCTGATGGAATTATCTACAAATTCGTAGGGTAACACATATGAATTCAGGCAAACCCTTGTTTGCACTCATGGATGGATTGCCGTTGTCTAGACAATTTTTCACCAGTCAACTTCGACTTTCATTGACCTATAAGGGTTTGAAATTAAGAAATTATAAAAGTCATAGGTTCCGTATAGGTACAGCCATAACCGCCATTTGTATGAACATTCCAGAAGAAAAAATTTAAATTAATAAGCCGTTCAGATGTATTCACATAATATATATACGTGTTTCAACATTGAAATTGTAACTTTCGTAAAGATAAGGGCCTCTGAATGTGTATGGTCTAGAAGAATTGTCGTGTTAGGTAATGTCATGGGTTTGTTAAGTTCATCCGTCATGATTCGGCATCATGGGGACATGTGCTTCTGTTCACAGTATAGGAACCTGTGCGCCTGAAATATCTGTCTTACGGTTCAATCTGTATTTACAGGTAAACATGTGAAACAGCATACATGTCCTGTAAGTTTTTTTACATATTGTCAATGACTTAGGAAATTTTTTAAGTTTGTAAAGTTCGCCCAACGTGTATGAATGATTAATGTATCCGAAGATGATGTTATTTACAAGTAGCTTGTTGATTTCAAATTCAAAAGTCTATATTCAAACGTGAAATAAACAGTCATAAAACAGAAATAGAGCTATTTCTTTGCTTATGTGTGCGTACCTGTCTTTATATTTATATAGCTAGTATATTGTATCATTAACTGCACATACAAAGCCAGATAATCATTTGCACTTTCTTTTTAATAGCGAAAATATCATTTAAATAAAATTGTCGACTGTATACTGTTTACGGTAGTACTGTAAGTCTGATTACTGTCTTATCAAGAAAACAGTTGTAGGCTGACTGACGTATTATTTTTATTCAAATGAGCAGTATTTAGCCGTACCATACAATTTTATTATGTTTTTGCAACTTGAAGTATTTTATGTTACTTTTGTAGTAAATGGACCGTGTCAGCAGGCAGTTTTGTTACTTTGTGAATGGAACTTTTACTGTTTCGAAGAAATATTTCACTATATCATAGAAGCACGCAAACTGAAAGAAATATCCAAACACATTTGAGAAAAAAACATGAAAAATAGCAGGATATATAACTTTGAATTATAACATAGGGCTAATAGACTACATTTAAGATAAAGAAATAGGGCCATAAAGCCGTGAATTTTGTTCATAACTTTGGATATTTTTATAATAATCTCACATGTTGTCGTAAAATCGTGTAAGGTAGTCTCTGGTATTTGTACTTCCAATCAGTAAAATTAATTATATGCCACGCATGTATGTTTTTTTTACATGTAAACAGCGCAATATGGCTGTAAATAATATTTTCTCTCTATTTAAGCCATTTTACAGTACTTGAAGGACACCAAGAACCAAAACCATTTTTTGCGAGTGTATAAACATTTATAAATATTTGCCCTTCCAAATGACTATGAAAAAGAAAGGAAATGGGGCAAGCCCTAAATGGCCCCAAAAAGTTAGTATAGTTTGGTTCTGTATGTACAGTACAGCTAATTTTAACAAAAGTTGCCGAAATCTGTCAAAATTGCAATGAAATGTTAAATTCAGTGGCTGAATCTTTTATCTAAAAGTATGAAAATGCATTTGAATTGATTTTCTTATCTTATAACGGATGACCTGATAACACAATTTTGGCAAAGATTTAATACATTCACAAAAACTGGTATGCTGAAGGAAATAAAATCACGAGTAAGTGACCCCACCTCTTTAAAATGTTCATCAATAACAAAAACCAAATCTTAAAAAAATCAAGGGTTGGAATCTGATCTGTTTTGTCTTGTTGAACACTGCAGACCTATTTGTTTTTGTTCTTAACAAGTTATGAAAGTGCTGTAATACTTTAATATATCGGATAATTTTGATGGCGTTCCATTTAGTAACATTGGCGGATCCAACCCTTGGAACCCTCAGTCTTTTAAGGAAAAAAGTTTTAATCTCGTGCAAAATTTACGCAAAACTGGCACAAGAAATGGCCTGAAATCCTTTTTTTCTGGAAACTCATTGGGATCCCCCTTTTCGGAAGCTGGATCCTCCAGTGATTGAACATGTGAAATTAATTCTCTTTCTTGTAGTAAAGTACATTTGTATAAACCTGCATAGTCTTACAAAAGTAACGGAATCAACTCGTGCTTGTATACATTAAATAAGGGCCTTTATAGAAGAATACACTGCTTATTGATAGGAATTCAATTGTCTATAGACCTCTATAGACAATATTACAAAATGCTGGTACCACATCGGTTGCCCTTTCTGTAATTTCTTTTCGTCTGGTAGTCTTGGGAGTTTGTAGCATGAGAGGAACCAAACTACATACCTTCCATACAACTTACCTGTCAAGTTTGGTTCAGCGGATTTTTTTGGTAAGATCAACATAATCTCAAAGGGTAAAATCTGCAGTGAGAGCGAGGTTTTTGAATATATTGAAAAGAAATCGGTAAATTGTGAAAGACCTTGCATACGCCATCTTATTACAGTTTGCTTCAGCAGTTTCAGAGGCGATGATATCTCAGGACAATTTAAATGTGATTTCTAAAAGTAAAACGAATTAGTGGAAGGTCAAAATTGTTGTATTCTTTAAAAACATGTTCAAAATAGCGGGAGCCAAAGCGTAATATCTTTCAAATTATTTACAGATTAAGAGATACACATAAAATAGTTACAAGAAGAAGATTTAAAATGTAATGAAATTGAGAAATCAGAAGACGATACGTATCGATATGTATCACGATACGCCTGTGTTGTATCGCTATATCATGATACAATATTTTATTCACGATACTCATCTCGAACTCGCAAGGTCAACAACAATAAAAGCGTGGTTGCACAGCTTGTTTTTGCCATGTATTTGTAGAGACTTTGTCTCATGTGCTCCATATCCGTTCATTGATTATCGCAAATAGCTGGAATTTCACTTTTTACCGTGTTTTTTTACATAATGTGTAGTAAAATATTCGTCAAACAGCATACAAAACAACCGTAAGTAAGACTTACAGTCTGTGATAAAAGTTACTTTAAACAGCCTACATAATTTATTTTTTAAAACAACGATTTTCTCGACAATGCAGCTACAAATGCTGTTGAAATTTGGCATGAAAGTAATAATTAACTTTTTTAGTTGCCCCAAGAAGTGTGAGCAATGTAAGTTTAGCTTTTCGCGTAAAACGGCGAAAATATATATTTTGTAACGCAATGTATTGGCATTAATTACAAGAAATCAGCTCTCACGGGATAACTTATTGACAATTAAGGATAAAAACACATTTGACAGTTTATAAGATGAATAATAAACCCCTTTTTCGTACACGAAATATTTCTTTTTAAACAATAAAACATGAAAAACTTATCTGGCATACTCTGTTGAAGTGGATTTTCTACGAAAAAGGTTCTACAGCCTACAGACTGAACCGTAAGACAGACATTTCAGGCGCACAGGTTCCTATACTGTGTCTGTTGCACTTAACCCAATAAATGCATGATAATTGAGATTAACTGTTCGGTGCAACAAGGGCCTCTGTTACATTACATTAAATATTTAAAGTAGTTCTTACTAAATTATGCAATTTGTGGTGTTATTCTATTTTATATTGTTTTGTTGTATTTTCCAAAGATTAACATAGGGACAAGGACCTCTGTAAAAGCATGTTGTGGACAATAGACAAGGCCCTGGATATAATATACATATCAATATTTATAGATAAACTTTTGTTACGAAAGAACATGAATATTAGTGACATAAACTATCAGGGCTAAAATTAAATAGTTAATGTGAGATTTTACTTTTAAATTGAATTGATAAACGATTTGATTGTTGCGTGTTATACTTATCTACATTTTATCTTAATGTTATATGTAATGAGAAATATTATGTGCAAAAGGTGCTAAACAAAAACTAAGTAATTTAAGACCTAGTTCTACCTTCCTTGAGACAGAAGCCTATGAAGTTATATATTTCAGGTACGAGACTAGGCGTTGTCATGAATGCTTTTTGCCCTGGCTGTTGTGGATGGGGGTATTGTGGTACACTTGCCTAGGAAAGTAATGGGCTCAAGTCACACAATACTGTGGCTATGAAGTAGGAGTACTTGCTCAGTGTAGAATACCTCATGACAACAAAATGGTTATTCCATTGTTTGTGGGGATTTTGTCTATGTACATTTACTCTATATCTATTTATTTGTACATGTGAGCTTCTTTTTAGTTGTTTATCTGTTGACATGGGCTTATTATGATATGCTTTTCATCCTTTTATAACCTTTTCAAAGAACTTTGAAAACCAAATTCAGCTAGCCGCTTACCTCTTATTTATCTAATCTTATATTTTTATGGCATTGTGCTACTTTTGACTGCAACTTCATCTTACCAACATTAAAGGCTACCTGAGCACCATCGTTCTCCATGCCAGCAATACCAATCAAGTGATAAAAATGCGATTGATCCGTTCGAGTTGTATAAATATAGGATGACACTCGTAATGTAAACCTATTTTTTTTTTTACAAAAATGATATAAGAAAATGACACCTTAATGCGCATATGCAGAAATTAAATTCACAGTAACTTCGGTAATTAGTTATTCATTTCCCCCGCATACTACAAAATAAAAGGAATATAAGTACCTCTAATTGTTGCATGTGTAAAAGACATCACATTGAAAACGGGGTCCAACTTCAATGGTGTAACCGACGAGGCAATGACTGTCGGATAAAAGATTATGACCATTGAGTCTCTTTCAGAGGTGGGGAAAGTGGAGAAGAATGTTACATTTACTTGTATATATTTAATTCTATTTGTAAGTTAGTTGATAAATCTGAATTTGGAAATTTAGAAGAAAAAAAACATGCATGTGTTTTGGCTTTGTGATTGCAATGTGCCAGGTCAAAGTATAAGGTCTACCACTTCTTGACTTTGATTCCCATCTTACGACCCGATAAATGATTTTATGAGAGCAAACTGATGTTTCCTACATTAGTTTTTAATGCCTGATTAAATCTATACTTTCATGGATTGCTAGGACATAAATAAAAGTTCACTTCTTGTGTGTGATCTCGAAAACACATTCCCAAGTAGTAAGGAACAACCAGCTCGCAACAATTAGATTTTTTTATCTTTTGTCCTATTTATAATAAAAAAATATCCATAAATGACTAGGAAGGTGTTAGAAGTTTGCTTTTGTATATCAAAATAAGGGAATTGCATCTTGGAAACTCATGTCTCATGAAGTAAGTGACAATCCGCCACTTAAGCACGCCGTAAATACAATTGTAACGAAAAAGCGCCACCACAACGAATAGCCTGAACAAAAACCACCAGAAATGTTGTCTCTGTATATTTACTCCTCAAAGTAGATAGTCTCAACAGTTTTGCCCTTGAGATGAACAGACGGACGCCAAGTGGGCTTTCAGAATTCTATGTGGCCGAGATATTGGTAGCTCCACATGAGTTCTGGTTAAAGTTTAAATATGGATCCTTGCATGTCCTGAATAAATCCTGGTACTTATCAGAGAAACTCAAAGTCGCAGATAAATTCCAATATTGTATTCCAAATAGAAGTCATGTAATCATCTGGCTCTCACAGACAATATACGCACTCTCCCGCTACACACATCTCTCTCACTATTTATACAACAAACCATACCCGTGTGACTAATAATTTTGCCCGATGACATATGGTTTACCCCTGGTTTGCATACATTTAATTACAGGTTTATATAAACATATAGGAAATTGTTGTTTTAATAATTATAGTCTGTTCTGTACTGATTACCTTAATCTTACCTGAATTTTACCGAGACAATTGTAATTAAAAGTTAGAAATAACTTATAAATATTCATGCCCAATATAAGAAAAAAAATATTTGTTTCAAATATGATGGTTAAATTGAAAATAAAATTCATTAAAAATGATCATTATAAACATTGCTGTAGTTTAATTGGATTAGACTGATAGTAAGTCTCAATTTTAAAATGCTTATTTTTAGATAGTGTAAGTTATTGAATTTTGTGCTTATAGTCTGACTATTCATATGTATATGGCTGTCTTTCCATGTTCCTACTTGTATTCGGTTTACTACCACAAAAAAAAAATAAGACCACCCTATCAGATCTCGATAGATCAGTCGTGTAAAAGAGATATTCTATAGATAACATCATCTTCAATCACAAACTGTATTCATGAATATGATATTGCCACTAATAAAGCTGCAAGACTTGTATATCCAGGCATGACCATCAAAGGGTACTGTTTTCACTATATGCAATGCATCTAACGGTTGATAAAAAAATGAACATATATTCTGAAATCTGGTGTTGTGAATTTTTTTTTTTGTTTTTGTTTTTTTTTTCAATCAAAGAAAAAGTGATAATCATCTTCCAATATGTTGCAATTTGTTTTAGATATTAATACAAATATATTTTATTATTTTCAATTAATCCTGTTATTTTGTATATTGATTTGTCTTTTCTTTTATAATATTCTTGTATTTTTTTTACTTCTTTAATCGGTTGGCATAAATATCTCTCGGTTCAGTATCAAAACCTATTTGGGTGTTCTTTTTTTGGTATACAGTAACCAAGAAAAAATTCCATCAAAATTCTTTTCCTGAATTTGACTTACTCGGAATGCATCTTTAAAGAATGTACATGTGTTGATACAATAACTGAAATCTTAGGAGAAATAAAAATTTTTGAGCTTCAATAAATGATTTTAGTGTTAATCTAATAAGATATGCTCGAAGTTGAATTTGAGGACTATTTTTACACCGAGTGTACTTCTTAACACAATAAGGAGATTTCTTATCAATGAAATTTAATTAATCAACTTAACAATACACTTTTCTCAGCACCGTATCCATGATATCTGGCTGTAAACAATTTAAGGTAGGAATCCATATAACAAATTTCAGAGTTGTAGGTTACAACTGATTTAACCAAAGAATCGAACAAGTTAAATGCTACATTGGCTGGAATTTGACAATTTAAGCTACCATTACAACTAATCCTATATCCTAGATATACTTTTAAAAGAAGTTCCTAAATTTAACAAATGTAATATGAGGTTGTACGCAATTTTGTTGAAGATTTTCAAGTGAAGATTTTGTTTTATTTTTTCACTAAACCACCATTTATTCAATTTTCTGAGATCTCATCTAGCCTATTTTGTAACCCTTCTTTTAGCATTATGATAATGCACATCAAACATAAAAAATGCATACATATATTTGTATTATTTTTACAGGTAAAATATATATATATTTTTGCACATATTTAAAACAAACTATAGATCTTCAAGGTATGTGAATCTATTGTCTTTTTTGTTTATTTAACTATTTAACAAGTCTTTCTTTGTTAGTTTTCAGAATTAGGTCCTCTGAATTTAGAAAATATACCAAAATTCTACAGAACTATATTAGTCTTATAGTGATTTTGTTGGAATTTTTAAACCTACTAATGTTCAAGAGGTGCTTGATACTCCGCTCTTCTGTTATACATTTTTTAAATTCCAAGGGAAAAGTTTATTATTCAAATCATTTCTAAAAAGCGGATTAGTATACATCAGGGATATATGGGATGAAATTGAGGGGAATTTTATACAATGTAATCGTACATTTAACCGTATTGTAGACAAAAGAAACTGTATATCAGAGTATTCTTAGCTGAAGAAAGCCATACCGGCTTGTTTTATATCTATTTTAAAGAGTGAATTTTTCTATCAAAACAGGTAACGTATGAGATAAAATTGGTAATTATGTCGATTTTTACAAAAAGGGGATTTAATTAGTCATTAAAACAAATTCAGAATGTTTTTAATATCAGAATCAATCAAACCAATTGCAAAAACTTTTTCAAATAGTTGATTGATTATCCAATGAAAACCAGACTCCAGGTGAGCGATACAGGCTCTGACGATACTCTTGTTTGTACTAAAGAGGTCTTTCGAGTATTTGCAATGATTTAAAAAAATAACAACAAAATAGAAAAAAACTTAGTAGTAAGTCTTCCATGGAAGACATGTGTCGCCTGCGTAATACATCACTAAAAGTAAGTTACGTCAAACAGGAAAAGGGCATGAAAGAGATCCCAGACCCTCTTACACATTATAGGTCCCAATACTGATACTCCAAGCCAAATTGCAGAAGGCAGGGATGTGGTGTCTGAGAAAAACGTGACAGAAATTTTCAAGACTTGGAAAATATTCCAAGTTCAGTCAAACAGGAAGTGGGCTTGCCAAAGATTAAAAACTCTATTACATGGTATAGGTCCCCATACTGATACTCCATGCTAAATTACAGAAGGCTGGGAAAAGTGGTTCCTGAGTAAAATTTTTGTGAGTCCAATCAGCAAAAATATTCTAAGTTCCTTCAAACAGGAAGTGGCCATTCAAGAGATCCCAAACTTTATTACACGGTATAGGTTCCCATACTGATACTCCATACTGAATTGTAGAAGGCTGGGATCTGTGGTTCCTGAGAAAAATGTGACAGAAATTTTCAAGACGCAAAAAATATTCTAAGTTCCGTCAAACAGAAAGTGGGCATGCGAGGGATCCCAAACTCTGTTACACGGTATAGGTCCCAATACTGATACTCCATGCAAAATTGCAAAAAGGTCGGATACATAGTTCCTGAGAAAACTGTGACAGAAATTTTTGTGACGCCGACGACGAAGCCGACGCAGGACGACGGATAGTGATCCATATATGTCGCCACTGCGTGAACGCAGGCGACACAAAAACAAAAACAACTTCGTTTACATTGCGTCTTTAGTTGCAATTAAAGTGAAAAAAATTAATAAATAATCAAATAATATAGAAAATTTGAATGATCAAAATTCCTATTTCAAGGAATCATAATGCCTTATTTTTGAAATGCACTTTTGATTACTGTCCTGAAGTCGCCAGTAGACAAATATGTATATTTTAAAGCTTTGAAGAATATGAGGATATGTAAAACTTCTACTTTAAGTATCAAATTTCTACAGATAACCTGATGTTTTCTAAAGCAAAGCTTATATCACCTTACTACAGAGCTTTGCACAAAGGAGACGCCCTTACTTTGACACAATATAAAAATTGTCCGTTCATATCTGTTTTTGATCCTGTTGATCAATTTTCCTCTTTCAGCTTTTTCATATGTTTTGATCATTGCTTTCCGAATGATTGATTTTTACATTACAGAAAGTACTCGAGTTATTTGTCGAAATGACCGCCTCTAGACTCAAATTAACTGCATTTTTTTCTTCAAGTTTTCAGTTTTTGTGCAGCGAATAAGTACTAGACAACCTGTGTGGTAATACCTTCTAAGACTTACAATCCACAAGCACAGGTAATTAATGTTTCATTCTTTTCTTCTAGATGCGATGTATCGCATTAAATAGTATTATTCATTTTCTTAATTTAACATTGCCCGTTTTAACTTTTAAAAAATTGGAGTAAGTCACTCAGAACTAACTACAATAGAATAAAATTTTTCTTAAAGTCGAAGTCAACTTTTTTGACATGTAGTGAATTGATATCAAAATCAGTATTAAATGAAAAAATATTATCCCTTGCCACTATCAGTGGAATAATGAAAAAATAAGAATAGATAATAAGTCTGTATGTTTTGTTAAAAAGGGGCGTCGACTGCCAAATGACCAAAACAAGGGGTAGGGGGTGAATGTACAAATACATTGAAAGTCCCAGTACTGTTTTTTTTTATTACAAAACAGCACAAGATCTGATTGTGATACCATTTAGAAGATTGTGTTTATCATGTTCTCAATAAAACATTAGACTATTATTTTTTTCTGCAGAGACCCCAAACGCTGAACAGTAACACCAATTGAAAATCAACAAATAGAACTTCATCACTGAATATAGAATGTACCCCAGGCATTCATTTCCAGAAGTGATTGATTCTAAAACATTTGTAACCCCAAACGACCAATAGCAAGCAACAAAACAGTAATATTATTAAAGAAAATAAGTTGGATGGTCAAGTGGGCTAGAATATTTTATGTCTTACTCGACGTAAATTCGAAAAACTGGTTGAACGCAGTAACGTTATCGAAGAGAAAGTAACAATGCTGAGTCCGGAAAAAGGAAGTACTACACATCGATTGCACGTATAAAAGGTATGAATTCTATTTTTGAAGGTCATTATTTTGAATGGGAAATTTATTGAATTAGTGTATGTTTTAATTGAGTAACTTTTATAAAGGAATATTTCTGCGCATATGCAGAAAATAAATTAACAGTTACTTTGGTATATTGTTATTTATTACCTTTGAGTCAATGCCTCTGCTGGCGGACTGTAAGTCCCTGAGGGTATTCACCAACCCAGTAGTCAGTACTTAGGTGCTGACACGAAAACCGATTTTATTGAAACCTGCAATATCTTAATTTTACAAAATTTTGTTTAAAACTAGGGAGAATCTCCCTAGTGCATAGCTCTGTCTTTAGCTGAATTTTGGTTTTCTATTTAGATCATTTTGGCTATTCGTTCTCTATCAGCTTATAAACGTTTCTCGGTTAATGAACTTCCACAATTTGGTTTGATCTGCACTGATGAGACATAAGTTGTCGAAATGCGCACATGTAGAAAATAAATTAACAGTAACGTCGGTATTTTGTTATTTATTACAAGTGTGGACCCAAATTGATGTCTCGCCCGTCCCTACATGGTCACAAAATTGATGTGAAAACTCAAACTGACTAAATCAGAAAACTAAACATATTCCCTAGACCGTGAAATTAGGATAACTGAGAATAGCAATAAAGCACACTGTCATGTATTACCTAAAACCAAAATGCCAAATATCAGTGACCTAACACTGATAGATACTGAAAAACAAAACCTGTTCACTAGACCATGAAAATTAGGTCAAGGGCTAAAGCTAAATGGCAGACTGTCGTGTTCCATTTAAGAAAAACCCACATACTAAATATTAGCAGACCCTCACGTAACACCAAAGACCAACCTATATATCAAATATCATTGACTTACAACTTATAGTTACTGAGAAAATGACCAAATCCAAAAAACTTAACATGCTCATTGGACCATGAAATTGAGGTCAAGGATAAATGCCACATGACAGACTGTCATGTAATACCAAAGACCAGCCTACATACCATATATCGTTGACCTACCACTTTTAGTTACTGAAAAACTAAACTAAGCACAAAAACTTAACATGTTCATTGAACCGTGAAATTGAGGTCAAAGACAAGAGCCATATAACAATCTGTCATGTAATACTCATCAAGATTAACCTATATACCAAATATCATTGACCTAACACTTATGGTTACTGAGAAAATGACCTAATCACAAAAAACTGAACATGCTCAATAGAACGTGAAATTGAGGTCAAGGACAAAAGCCATATGACAGACTGCCATATACTTCCTTAGACCAACCTACATACAATATATCATTATCCTACCACTTATAGTTACTGAGATTCTAAACAAACTCAAACACTTTACATGTTCATTAGACCATGAAATTGAGGTCACCACTTATAGTTACTGAGATTCTAAACTAACCACAAACACTTTACATGTTCATTAGACCATGAAATTGAGGTCACAGACAACAGGCTTTGAGCTGAATAGCAGACTGTTATATACTACTCAAGACCAACTTATATACCAAATATCATTGACCTAACACTTAAGGTTACTGAGAAAATGACCTAATCACAAAAACTGAACATGCTCAATAGACCGTGAAATTGAGGTCACAGACAAAAGCCATATACCAGACTTTCATGTATTACTCAAGACCAACCTATATACCAAATATCATTGACCTACCACTTATAGGTACCACCGCCGCCATACTTTGTACGCATATGTCTCGTTTTCCGCGACTTTCGCCGCGGGCGAGACAAAAACACCCAAAGTTGGTCAACAGGAAGCGGTGCTTCGATATGCCCCAAAAAAGGGAGGTGCAATAATACAGGATCCCGTATTGAAGCAACATTCCAAATATCAAGTGATTGTCATGACATTGTGTGGTTGCTGAGAAAAGTGCGGCAAAATAGTACAATTAAGGAAATGAAAGGTAAAAAGGCATGAAATCTGTAAACAGGAAGTTGTGATTCAATATGGACAGAAAGGGGACAGTACAGGACTCCATACTAAAGCACCACACCAAATATCAAGTGGCTGTGATTGGTATGTGCAGAGAAATAATGCAACAAAAATAATGTATGACAGAAGGACGGTCAGATGGACGGAAAGAGGTAAAACAGTATACCCCCTCCTTGGGCATGTTGGGAGTGGGGGTATAAAAATTGAAAACTCTGGACAGTATTAAAGCATTATAAACAGTATATGTACAGGAAGTGTAATAAAAATAATTTGTTTAACTTACCGAAGGTCAGTTAAACATCAATAACAGTCAGATATATAGCATATAAAAACTTGGGCATGTTCGGTTTGATTACTAATTGAGGTTCATTGGTGTTTGGTCTATGCCTAGACTCCCAAGGCCATGTTGACTTCAGAGTGTCTTATAAATGTAACGCCAAACTCAAAATAACAATATAATGCAGTGTAGTAGTCACTTTAAATGTTATTTATCATGCATGTACTTTTGAATTTACATGTATACATTTTGTATAGCTGTAGTACTTATCACACATAAACATATTGACCGAATCTGAGATTGACAAAAAGAAAAACTTCATCATAATACATTAATATTAATTATAAATATGAATTAATCCGTGTTAACATTTACCCTTTTTGTGTCGGTTTGGCCTTGTGAGTTTCGTCCCCTTTACGAAAATTGAAAATACAAATATGCAATGGGACTCGTCAGTAGGCAGTGCATATGAATTGTTTTCACGTATCTGATCAATTAAATGATCTGAAAAAGTAATTGGGAATGTGCATGGAATTATAAATGGTAACTCAATGAGTGTTGAATGGTTTGATATTAAAATCCTACATATGTACACCTGCAGTACACAATAATCATCAACAATCATGGGTCCAACAATTGAATAAGAATTGATTTAAACATGTTAAATGTGGACAAAATGTATGTCTGTCTGTGTCATTCAATAACCTAAGAAGTTTGGTTTGTTCCCAATGCTTGTAAGTGACTTAGTTTTCACCGAGATGAACGCTATTCTCCCCTGTAAGATCCAGACTTAACTTGTGGATCACTCTTCAATAAAAATCGAATGGTAATCGATTGATTAGTTCGACTAATCAAACATTTATCGATCAAACTCTCTGAGCAGTTTGACCAATGATTTTGGTTAGAAATTTGTGATCAATTTCTGATTGATTAATGCTCAGTTGTGCAATAACACAAAATTTACATCAGCCATCTAAATTGTTTTATTATATCTTGACTAATCAATTTACATGTACATAACTGTTACTGATGGTACTTAACATTATCTCAAGTTAAAGAAAATTTTCAGTGATCACTTATTGATCACAAATTTCAGTGATCACTTATCGATCACAAATTTCAGTGATCACTTATCGATCAAAATAATCAGTGAAAGTCCTCAAAGAGTTTGACTGATAAATGTTCGATTAGACGAACTATTTAATCGATTACTGTTCCATTTTTATCGATAAGTGATTGATTATCAATTTGATCTATTAATTAAGTCTGGTAGGATACATCGGGGGCGCAAGTGGAGGCACACAATTAACAATTTACCCAATAAACTGTGGACACAGGATATGTTTTGCCCGCCCCTTGCAACGCTTAAATTTGCACATTGATCTATTGTAGCAGAATTAGAAATAAATATAATAGGATCACTCATGCATGACTAAGGGGCCAGGGCCACCATCTGGGCATGGAATTGGTACTTACTCCTACTTCTGGTACAGGCTGTACAAACTGCTTCCTAAAAACTTAAGGTGATATTTCATGCGTGACTAATGGGTCAAGACCATTATCTGGGCATGGAATGGGTACATACTCCTTAAGATGCAACTGTATGTCAAATATCAATTGGCTAGGACTACTGGTACAGGCTGTACAAACTGCTTACTAAAAACCTTAGGTGACCAATTCATGCTTGACTAAGGGGCCAGGCTAGGCCACGACCTAAGTAGGGATTCGAGTTGTACCCATACTGATGCAACTGCACATCAAATACTATAGACCTACAACATAAGCTTTTTAATTCACAACAAAACTGCCGCTGCCAGAAACGCTATCCCCAAGTCTAGCTTTCAAGACTTTTTGTCGCAGGCAAAAGGGGAGGGGTCCAATCCTTGATGTTAATTAGACTAAGGAGGACGCCCCTGCTAGGAAATTCCACTTTTCAATAAAGGGGGTGGGGGTGGGGTGGGGTGGGATGGGGGTGCAACATGTCCGAATCTGCTTATGTACTGAGCAACTGCACATAAGGGTGAGAATATAGACAAATGGTAACAGTTAAATTATTCATTTATATATAGAAGCCGACAAATTGTCATGTACAATATGTAAATGGAAGAAAATATGATCTTGTATGAGGGGGATCTGGGGGGAATCCCAAGTTTATTTTTACTACATGTAAAATCCTGAACTACAACTGGATAATTTAAGCCCAGGATGTTGGGAAATAAATGCACGGGATCAATATTTCATTCTTTTTCCAGTTGCTTTATATTTCTTTGTAATTAACAACAGGAAGTTAACCCTTTCCTTCATGAAACAACGGCAGTAGAATACCGAAGGAACAAAGGGGGGAAATTCACAAAAATCGAAGTCCAAAGACAGGGCAAAAAAGAGAACACAGAAAACAATGACGTTAGACACAAAAACAATGACGCCAGACAGACACAAAACACAGAACCAGAAACCACAACATTCAGAACAAAGGCACTCACAGTGTGAACTCCAGTGAAACTGAGAGTGACATCAGGTGCTCCGGAAGGGTAAGCATGTCCTGCTCTGTTAACAGCACCCGTCACACTGTGGGTGATTCAATCCGGGAAATGTCAAAGTCGGTAGTCAAATCCGGGAAGACGTGAATCTAGCTGAAAATGACCACTTTCATTGGGGATACTGACACGTCATATCTTTTAATGATGCTATGGTGACGGCCATAGAATTTCTTTGAGGGATGAAATTAACAAAGGTTGAACAAATCCCTGACTAAGCAAATGGTTCTAAAAGTGCATTTTTTGCAGAGGTAAATGGGACCCAATGTTTAGAATGCTGCATAATTATTGTCGAGTCTTGGCACTTGACACAATTGGACACCTGTCAGTGGTCTTTGGAAAACAGGTTCCAAAACCCTGGTACTGGTTGCCACGGAGACAGCAGGGGACCTCAAAATCGTAAAAAAAAACTCATATTTTTTGCATTTTTTCCATTCAAAACATACTTTGAAAATTGAAAAAAAATAAAATGTTACTTGCAGATGCCTAAGCAAGGATTAACTTCATAATATATGTGTTGAGAAATACCTAGCACTATTTCATGATGTAGATAAGCCCCAGATTTGGTTTGGTGGCGAGGGGGCTAATGCCCCCCTTCGAACCCCAAGATACAGGGGGCACATCCCCCCTCTGGGACCCCCCCCCCATACATATCTTTTTGGTCCCCAATCGTGTGCGAAAAAATCTCTTTTTTTTTGCCCAAATTGTATTCTGTTCAATAAGCCCATATCCTTATCCTAGGGTCTAATACAACACCCTCCTATAGCCCTTAAAAGGGGGGCGGGGGTGGGGCGACCTAGAGGCGTCCAAAGGCGTCGTTATGAAGGAAAGGATTAATGCTGTGTGAAATGTCAGACCTGAGTGCTTTGTAACCGAAACACTCTGTGTGACAGTGTGTAATGTACCTTTAAGAAGAAAGATAATTGATTTTTTGTAAAATTATGATATTCAAGATTTAAAGAATATTTACATCGTATCTATCCCGATGAACTTGAAATTAAAGAGACAACCGATACACCCGATTCTGCTTCATACCTTGACCTTTTGTTATACATTGACGAACATGGGCGTCTGAAATCTAGATTATATGACAAACGTGATGATTTTGAGTTTCCAATTGTGAACTTTCCCTTTCTCTGCAGCAATATACCAGCATCCCCAGCATATGGAGTATATATTTCACAAATAATTTGTTACTGTAGAGCGTGCAGTACATACAGTGACTTTGTGGAAAGAGCAAAAGCACTGCTGAGTCAGGGATATATTCAGCCTTTGTTAATTTCGTCCCTTCAGAAATTCTATGGCCGTCACCACCACATCATAGAAATGTCAGTGTCACAAATAAAAACTGACATTTTCAGCTAGATTCGCGTCTTCCCGGATTTGACATTACCGGTTTTGACTTTACCCTGGATTGACCCACTGACAGTATGACGGGTGCTGTGCACAGAGCAGGACATGCTTACCCTTCCGGAGCATCTGATGTCACTCTTGTTTATTGAGAGTTCACACTGTTAGTGCTTTAGTTTTTTGTGTTGTATATGTAATGTTCTTGTGTTTTGTGGGCATGTGGTGTCTTTGGTCTTCCGTCTTTTGGTGTTCTCAAATGGTTCTTGCTTTTGCCTTGTCTCTGGACTTTGATTTGTGTAATCTTGTGCTTTAAAATTTGTTCCTTCGGTATTTTACTGCCGTTGTTTTTAATAATAAAGACTTAAATTTTACAGATTTTCACAATCTAAAGATTCCAAGTTCCATAACTCTGAAATGGAAAAAAAAACACAGAGAGTTGTCTTCTATGGTATACGTACTTAACATTCCTACAAAGTATCACGAAAAATAATCAAAGGGTTCTCATGTTAAAGTACAATGTACAATGTGTGGACAGAAAGTGCCATTTCATGAATTTTGGGGATATTCAAGGTCCCAAAACTCTGGAATGGAAAATCCGTACCAAAGAAAAAGGAAAGAGAGCATTCTTCCTGCAAAGTTAAAAGAAAATGGTCAAAGCGATCTCCAGTGCAATTAAGGGGATACGATACAGTACCAAGGGCAGATAATAACGACGCCGCATGTGGCATGTTGTTTTTGCGACGTCACGATAGACTCACGAAATAGAGCACGACGTCATAAATACCAGACTACGCGAATTGCGGACAGAAACATGTACAATAAATCTATGATAAAATCGACGTGGTTGTGAATTGCTCATAACACAATCGGTGAAGTGGTAGCTCCAGATCCGACATACTTGTCAAATTGAAATCTGATAGCAAAGACTTCCTATCGGCATCGTTTGCAATAGAATCCATTTTTTCCAACAACAATTTGATTTCGTTAAAAAAATATTTACACTTGTTACACTAAACAACCGCACCGTAGAAATTTATCAAGTTTGCTGTAATTATTATTTAACATCACTATTGGAATACAAGTCCATAAAAATACTAAGAAATTTCAAGAGTCATTAAAATCTCGGGACTTTTCCAGTGACTTATTTTTTGCTTTTATTGAATAAGCTTCCCGTGGAATTTCTATAACCTATACGTCCATTTATCTCCCGTGAAAATGCCGTTAATTAGTTTCTGCAAAATTGTTCTTGTTTATTTATGGAAAAAGTCAAAAGTCATGGCATGTCACAGAATATGAGTAGCATATAAAATACCTGAATTCATCATAAAAAAATAAACATATAAACAAACAAGCATAAAACCAAAAAAAAAATGAGGCAACTTCACAAAGACGAAACAAATAAACAACTGAATGTAGGAATGAACAAGAACACCACAAAATTAAAAACTTGAGATCTTGCGTAATTTTTAGCGCATTGGCTTACAAATATTGAGGTTGTTAGTTCGAATCTAGCATGAGACAGCTTAAAAATAATCTGTGAGAATTATGTGACTTTTCTATATTTTAGCTGGTAAAAATGAAAGGGTTGCCGCGAGGGAGTCGGGGGCGTATTATCATGTCCATTTTCAGGGCAATTTCACGACATTTTACGATTTGAATTTTCACAGGGAATTCAATTAAAAAACCGTGAAAATGGTTATTTCATAACACAATATTTTTATAATGCAAATTTTGTACGTAATATTATTATACAATATATTATCAATAAGTATATAGGCAAGAGTATGGTATTGGAGAGCACTACACATGCATGATAATTATCCTATGAAACGCATTTAACTTTAAATGAAGGTCGATATAATCTTTTTCGGGCAACGTGAAAGGTCATTTATTTCACCGAGAATTCGGGAAAAACACTTATCAGGAACGGGATTCGGTCAATTTCATTTTTTTTTGGAATGTGTTTGACTGATCTTTGTGAATGTTTTAGACGGAAGTAATCATTAGTCACAGGATAAATTCTCTGTTGTGTTTGATGTCTTTTATTTCCTGTTTAACTGTTTAATGGTATTCAACTCTGTTCCATTTTTCGCAACCCTTACACGCGGGAAAACACAGATTGACGACGTTCAAGTTTCCGAGCGAAATATTTGTAACGTCATTTCGCGCCAAAACCGGCTATGTTCATTTGTAGCGATACAAAATGACAGTTTTCTCCCTGTAGCTTTAAAATATGCACATGGACCCCCATTTTTCAAAGCGAATTTCAAAAGAGTGATGTTTCAAGGAGATCTCCACAAATTTTGAAGAAAAAATCAGTTCACAATTTTTTTCTATGTGAAATTTTACCTACTAGAAACGGACGTTTATTCAATAGATATTTACATAAATGTCAATTTCGAACCACAAATAATGAAATTTTGTATTAAAATTTTTACTTAACTTCTACAGAATTATCTCACGAAACTGTAGCAAAAAACCCGAAGCAATTAGCTTAATTAGTTTTAAAGTTATGACATTTTAAAAATTATTGAAAAAATCCATTTTTAACGTAACATTTTGGAAAATGGGCGATTTTGAATCGCAATTATCTCGAAAACGAAATCATGAAGGTATACTTTTCTTTGCAGATTTGGAAAGAGCATGTTCAAATTGACTTTATTTCAAAATTTCACGAAAAAATCAGTTCGGGATCTTTACTGTATCGTATCCCCTTAAGACGCGTAAAGACGGACAGACATCAGTATACCATAATACGTCCCATCAAAGACGGGTGTATAAAAATGTTTGGATTAATAAAAGCGTCCCAAATTCATATGTTGGCAAAAGGATAATATTTTACCATATTCCAGCTTTCAAATTTCAGATAACTTTTTATTATAGTATTTTATGACTACACAATATTTTTTCTGGTTAATGTTCTTACATTTGAAATTTTGGAAATCAAACCATGGAAGAAAATCAAAATAATTTATAAGTTTTTCATTGCAGAACAGTCCAAATTGTTTACTTTGTCCTCCAGTTCCTTGGCATTTTTAGGATGTCACAATGTCTGAAGCAATCAGCAACCTAGACATCTCGTTTGTGAATGTTTGTATATTGGCGACGACAATTTGTTACCACAATTGAAAACAGAAAGATTCTTCTTCTAATTATGATTAATTTCTTTTAAAAGGGATAAAAAGGATATTTCTGGTTAAACTTTGGGAGGATTCATTCATAACTCCAGGTCAACCGGACATAACTTTCGCGAAAGTGCTCTGCAGGCCAAGGTAGACGCAGTTAAAAACGATCAAGTGAAATTAACACTTCACTGTTTGCCAGTCAACTAAACAAAGATGAATGGATCAGACTTGTTTTTGGTACAACTTCCTGAGCCTACCTTTAATTTCAAACAAAGCTGTCAACAATCTGATATCATGGAGGATCAGTTGTCTTACTCAGTTGTCCCAGAACATGCCCATTCTTCATTCCTAAATGAATGACTGAATGGATGTAATATCTCTGCATTTTTAAAAGTGAGACAAAACAGTGGGGTAAACTGATACTAGGTCGGACATGAATCGGACAAAAATTGTGAAAGCGATATTTCAGAGCGTTTCTCTGTTTTATGTGAACATTTGTCTTAACAACATTGGTATCACCAGAATCTCTGAAACTTTCTGTTGAAGACAATATAAGGGACCGACCATTTAACATGAAAGGGGATTTATTTTTTAAACATGTACAACATGTATCAACAAATTTTTTTTTTTTTTCAAAATTAGCATTATTTTTTTAGGCAGAAACTCTCCTTCAAAATATTTTTTTTTCATCAATTTTGCAGCCAAAATATTTTTTTTACACAAAATCGGATTGGAAAAAAGAACATAGATTCCCCCTTTCAGATTAAATGTTCGGCCCCTAACTGTTACCCGTCTGCAAAGACAGCTGATTTTTCTATAGCTCGTTGAACATGTGGTAAAAGTTTTTGTAATTTTTCGCATTGATATTGAGTCGGACAAAGTGATCACTTTAGGTACCCTTAGAAATCACTTCAAAAATAATAAAAGGTAATATTGTTGACAGCAAAACAAAGCAAATTTAAGCACTAAAATAAATAATCAACAATACTTTGTTACTTTTATTAAGGTAAAATATTGATAAAACACGAAAAAATGGCTCCAAAGTAAGGTGTCAGAGTTACGATCATTTTTGTCCGACTCAATATCAAGTTTGGAAATTTTACAGTTTCGTGTATAAATCGGGTAAAACGAATTATTCAACCGATACAGGAATTTGGGCCCGTTAACTTCAGGAGATTATCTTTTTTCCCAAATACACTTTGCAGGAAAATTTGCTGCTAACGTACTAAAGTAAGTGAGAACCGAACCGTCAATCTAAAAGCGAACAATCCAAGGACAATGGCAGCACCAGATACAAAAAAGGGGCAGAAAAAAACAAAGACACAACATGGGTACAGCACAGAAAAGAAAAATGAAGACACTCATACACTAAGATGAACAACACGGACCCAATATAAAACCATGGGTGAGATCAGGTGCACCGGTAGAGTCAGCATCTCCTGCTTCTTATAAGACACCCGCCGTGTTGAACGTGTCAAATCCGGTAGTAAAGTCAAATTCGGTANTTTTGTCCGACTCAATATCAAGTTTGGAAATTTTACAGTTTCGTGTATAAATCGGGTAAAACGAATTATTCAACCGATACAGGAATTTGAGCCCGTTAACTTCAGGAGATTATCTTTTTTCCCAAATACACTTTGTAGGAAAATTTGCTGCTAACGTACTAGGTAAGAAGATTATCTTTTTTCCCAAATACACTTTCCAGGAAAAATTTGCTGAGCACAGAGTGAGGGCTAGACTATTTTTCCAACAAACGTGATGGCAGCAAAAATCTGGGTCATTTTTTTTCTCTCTAAAAATCCCAGCCCCCTGTTTTCGAAACGAATCGGGTAAAAATTACCAGTTGTTGGTTAGAAATTGTGTTTTTCGAATGGCAGTTGGTTAAAAATAAAAGTGTCTGACTCACGATCAGTTTACCCTTTCAGTGTATTAGGCACAGGTTATTTCATTTTCGGGGGGGGGGGGGCTGGGATTTTCAAAAGAAACAGGAATTTGGGCCCGCTTACTTTAGGAGATGATCTTTTTCCCAAATACGCTTTGCAGTAAAATTTCTGAGCACAGAGTGAGGGCTAGACTATTTTTACCTACGAACGTGATGGTAGCAATAATCGGGGTCATTTTTTTTTAAAAATCACAGCCCCCTGTTGCGAAACCGTGGCAGTCTGTTAAAGATAGAAGTGTCTTACTCACGATCAGTTTACACTGTCAGTGTATTAGGCACAGGTCATTTGATTTTGGGGGGGGGCTGTGATTTTCAACGGATACAGGAATTTGGGCCCGTTAACTTCAGGAGATTATCTTTTTTCCCAAATACACTTTGCAGGAAAATTTGCAGAGCACAGAGTGAGGGGTAGACTATTATTCAACAAACGAGAATCGTGGTCAATTTGATTTTCTCTAAAAATCACAGCCCCTGTCATATGCCTGTTCTCGAAACCGTTCAAGCACATTTTTCAGGGACAGTAAAGTGCCACAGCCAGTTCGTTTTAATTGTGCAAACATGCATTCACATGCACAAAGTAACTATGCATTCTATACCTGATTTAGAATCGTGCAAACATGCATTCACATGCACAAAGTAACTATGCATTCTATACCTGATTTAGAATCGTAGGGGACTTTCTAACGTGCATTTTCTTTAGACGCCTTGGAATGTAGGTCAAACCAGAGGTGTTATGAAATGCTGACCACGTGACATATAATTGTAATGGGCGATTTGACAAAATGGTAATTCTTGTTTGTCGACATTTCTGTAAATATAACTTGCATCAATCCATAAAAATGCTAAATGGTAGCACGATAATTTGAAGAAAACTGCATGGAAATTGAGAAAAATAATTTTTCTTGCAACACTTGTCGATCTTTATGAACGACGAAATATGTACATAGGCTTCCCTGATCTTCTCTATGTTAAATTTTGAGGTCCACGACGGGGATATTTTGCAACGCTGACAGAGAAATTTATAATATATTTAGATTAATTACTAGGGTAATTAAATGTATGCAAACCAGGATGACACCTGACATATTTTATAGAAATAGAAATTAGATAATAAGCCAATTGTATAATTAACAGGAAATGAATCAACCGGGCTTCTTAATTTAGCATGATAACAAAATTATAAGGATTATTAAAGATCTTTGATAAAAGTACTGATAAGAAAATGGCCAAACAGTTATAAAATAACATATTAACCAGATTTTCTCACTTAAACTATTTGAAACTTAAACTTTTAAGAAATTTGTTACACAGCCCCATCCCCTTTTTTAAAGATTGAACTTCCACTGTTCAATTAAAAAAAAAACAAAAACAAAAAAACAAAACAAGAAAACAACATATAAAACACAAAATATATATATACATGTATATACATAAAATCTGAACACATGTTTGGATTTTGTAAACTTGTAAATTCATATAAAAAGAGACAACATTATTATGCACTATTGTATAATTTTTAACATAGATTGAGCACCTTTTAATCAAAATTTAACCACTTTAACAAAATTATGTAACTTTACAAACAGTATAAAAAGATCAAAAGCATCAACACATATTGGCAATTCCTGAGGTTATTCGACCCTAAGGGACCGACCATTTAACCTGAAGGGGGGTTATGGTTTTTTTCTTGATAGAAAATTTTTTTTCGCGTTTCGCGCGAAACAAATTATTTATTTTTTTCACGCGTATCAACAAAATATTTTTTTTCAAAATTAACATTATTTTTTTTGGGCAGAATGCCTCCTTCAGAAATTTGTTTTTTTTTTCATCATTTTGGCAGCCAAAATATTTTTTTCACATAAAATCAGATCCAAAATATATTTTNCCCCCCCCCCCCCCTTCAAGTTAAATGGTCGGTCCCTAATTATCTTATAATTTCTTCTCCACTATCTCACAGCACAGTAATGAAAGTTAACATAAAAAAAACTGAAACAGCATGAATAGTATAAAAACAAACAATACAACACTATACACAGTACATGTTTTATAACCAGAGTTTTTCCTAATTAATTCACAAACCACTTAAAAATCAATTAAGATCAAACAGAAACTGAACCGAAATATGAACTATATTATCAAAATTAACTCTTTATAAAAAAAAATGTTATGAAAACATCATAATCACCCTAACAAATAAAATTAGCACTTTAAATGTTTTTCATACTTTGTATTTTCTCCTTAGCACTATACAAATATTTCATAAAAA
This sequence comes from Modiolus philippinarum, assembly GCA_002080025.1. Classification (NCBI taxonomy): domain Eukaryota; kingdom Metazoa; phylum Mollusca; class Bivalvia; order Mytilida; family Modiolidae; genus Modiolus; species Modiolus philippinarum. The sequence continues at coordinate 234,449 of MJUU01060936.1, forward strand.
AACTAGTCATAAACAAAACTATAACTATATACACATTGCATCAATAATACTCTATGACTAGATGACTGTTGGTCCCAACCTAACAAATCATTAATTTGCTTTATTAAAAAACAAATTTTGTAGAAAAACAATCAAAAATACAATATATCAAAACATTTCTCTTTAACAGAGAACAATATTGATATACAAAAAATGTTGAATTATTTTATTTATCATCACCTTTTCCTTGTTTTTAAATCGCTTTGCCTTAGCCACCAAAATTCACCTTATCGACCTTTTTTTAATTTTAACTTTGGGACAATTCTGAAAACATTTAATATCTCATTTCATATACAATAAAAGAAAACAGAATAAAACATAGCATATATATACATATCAATATATATCAATCATTTAACAATATAGGAAGAAAATCATCTTCATTAAACTATTTAGCTCATGATCAAACATTCAATAATTAAGAAAAAAAATAATGAAGAAAAAAATATACATAAAAAAATTACTTGTTATGCGCAATTTTCAATAGTGATTTTTCAGTCAATAAAAAAATTTAAGTTCATAAAAAAATGACCTCTCAACAAAAATTTGTTTAATGAAATTTACTTTCCTTCATCCATATCTTTATTTTCAATTAAAGCATACTAAGACGATATCATACTTTAAACAAAAACCAAATTTTACCTTATAAATATGAAATAGGTCCAAAAACCATTTTACACAAAGTCATACTCTTTTTTTTACTGGTTTCTATCGTCTTTCCTGGCACGCTTACGTTCTTCTACATAATCACTAACTTTATCTAAAAATCCAAAAAGTTCATCCTCCTTATCACTATTTTTTTCTGTTACTTCACACGCTTCACTACATTGTCCACTCTTGTAAATTTTCCTCTTCCTTATTTTTAATGTAATTATTTCTTCTTCTCTATTCTTCTAGTCATTATTTCCAAAATTTTACTGTCTTACCAGAAAGAGCGACTGGCTCATTGTCACTTTCATCTAGATTTAGGCAGCTGCTAGCCCCATTCAAAGATGATGTACTGGGCTGGTTCCATTTTTCATTGAGTTCCAAAATTTGCTCAACCATATTCTCGTCTGCATCTTGTTCCATGTTACATGTAAGTTCCTCCTGTGCACTGTGTAACTCAGTTAGATCAATGGCTTCCACTTCCACATCAAATTCGCTATTATCGCACTGTAGTTCTACGTAGTCCTCTTTGAACCCTTCATAGTCTATGCTTAAAAAGTCAACAACCACGTCTTGAGAGGCGGCTCCAGTATTACTGGTACCCTCACTCTCTGCAACAGTACAAGTACTATTGGCTTCCCGTACCGTTGGCGTTGGCTGTGTGCTAGGCCTTTTGAGTCTCGCCCTTGTTTCTGTCTGCCATTGACTTTCTTTCATAGTTGTTCTAGCCTTTTCATTGTCCATCCTATGAGTAAACTCTAAATGTGTCATCAAATACTCCTTTCGAAAGAAGTTCTTGTCACAAATTTGACACTTCACCACCCTCACGGTCTCATATTGTACGTTGTTTCTGTGTCTGGACAAATTCCTTCTAGTACTGTATTCCTGTCCACACAACAACACGGGAACTTCTCCTGCTCACTGACGTCATCCATGTTCAACTCGAAATCCTTATATCTCCCTGGCTTTTTTACTATTTTCCAGTGCCAAACAGATGCTGTGACTTCAAGGTCATGGTTCATTGGCTTTGAAGTTTATGATTGAATTTTTGATAACGCTCATTGATTTAATTTTTGAAATTCTTTTTTTGCATCTTTTTTGTTCTTTTTGTTTATTTTCAATAACTGAATTGCAAAAATCTTTGATTCCAATTTTGGTATACCTCCTGAAACTCTCCAAGACCATTTGATTTTGGAAATTTTTCCCTATCAACCATACATTTTTTAATTTCTTTTTGTCAAAACATCAGTTTTCAATAACTGAATTGCAAAAATCTTTTATTCCAATTTTGGTAAATTTCCTAAAACTCTCTAAGACCTTTAATTTTTTTAAATTTTACCTAGCAACCATATATTTTTTAATTTCTTTTTGTCAAAACACAGATTTTCAATAACTGATGAATTGCAAAAATCTTTGATTCCAATTTTGATAAATTTCCTGAAACTCTCCAAGACCATTTAATTTTGGAAAGTTTACCTAGACAAATTTTCAACAACTGAATTGCAAAAATCTTTTATTCCAATTTTGGTAAATTTCCCGAAACTCTCCAAGACCATTTAATTTTGGAAATTTTACCTAGCAACCATACATTTTTTAATTTCTTTTTGTTCAAACACAAATTTTCAATAACTGAATAGGGTCTGAAAGTCTCATCATGTGACACCGAGATTTCACGATAAAATTGAAATTCGAAAATGTTTCCCGCCAAAACATGACGTTTTTGGATTATGACGTTTAATTTTTTGTTTGGGACGCCATATATTGTCGTGGAAAATGCAACTTCCGGGTACAAAAATTGAACCCGCAAGTTTCAAAATTGAACGAGACTTACAGACCCTATTGCAAAATGTTTTATTCCAATTTTGGTAAATTTCCTGAAACTCTATAAGACCTTTAGATGTATAAAAGATGAAATAAATGTCACTAATGGTCATTTATTATGTATGATCAGTAGCGGGGCATAGTGTCCATTGACACAGATTCTCTTGTTTGTCCTTTATGTTTAATCAGCCATTTTTGTTAATTCCAATTTTGGTAAATTTCCTGAAACTCTCCAAGACCTTTAATTTTGGAAATTTTACCTAGCAACCATATATCTTTTTATTTTTTTTTGTCAACACACAAATTTTCAAATACTGAATTGCAAAAATCTTTGATTCCAATGTTGGTAATTTCCTGAAAGTCTCCAAGCCCTTTAATTTTGGAAATTTTACCTAGCAACGATATATTTTTGAATTTCTTTTTGTCAAAACACAAATTTTCAAATCCTGAATTGCAAAATTCTTTGATTCCAATTTTGGTAAATTTCCTGAAACTCTCTAAGACCTTTAATTTTGGAAGTTTTACCTGGCAACCATATATTTTCTAATTTCTTTTTGTCAAAACACAAATTTTCAATAACTGAATTGCGAAAATCTTGGATTCCATTTTCGGTAAATTTCCTGAAACTCTCCAAGACCATTTAATTTTGGAAATTTTACCTAGCAACCATACTTTTTTGAATTTCTTTCTGTCAAAACACAAATTTTCAATTACTGAATTGCAAAAATCTTTTATTCCAATTTTGGTAAATTTCTTGAAATCGTCAAAGAACACTTCATTTTTGAAATTCTACCTAGCAGCAATCGTAATTCAATTCTTTTCATTTAAAGTAGTCATTTTCTAAATATGGATTGCAAGTATTCTTGATTCCAACTTTGGAAAATTTCATGAAACTCTCTAAGACCATTTAGTTTTGGAAATTTTACCTAGCATTCATACGTATTTGATGATTGCTGGGTAAAATTTCATGTTAGCCTCTAGATGTATAGATGATAAAATAAATGTCACTAATGGTCATTAATTATTTATGATCAGTAGCGGGGCATAGTGTTCATTGGCACAGATTCTCTTGTTTATCTTTTAAATTCAGATGTTTTCTTATTTTTGTTTGCATTTTGACTTTGCCCAATTCAGGTGGTCAGCCACTCTACTGACTGTTGTATTTTTTAATTTTTTTAACTTTTCTGTTATACATAGATTAACCTTAAAAGTTTTAAATGACAGAGAATTCTAGTGTCAAGAACTACATGCATGCACGGCCTGCTAGACTAGAATACTGTTATCTAGTAGTTTGACAAATCTTCATTTTTAATCATGCCTTGCAAAAGAGTATTTTCTTCATTGTATATATATATATATATAAAACAAATTAAGTAACTATAACAACACTAAAGATGTAAAAATATGTACAAAATTACGTTATATTTCAGATCTCCGCGATCCTTCTTCAGACACATATCGACAGACGAAAGATGTGCAATCAGTCAGACGCTGTAACAATTTTTCTCAAATACATTAACCAACAAAAAATTTTAATTTGAATTTGTATCTGTAATCAAACAATCAAATTAAATCTTCGGAATCTATTTCTGATCAAAATATTTTTCTCGTTCTGTGTTTTACTTATAAGTTTTTGAATTCTTTTCATTAAGACCATCAGGCTCAAGCGTTCTTAATTGAAACATCCAAAATTTCTCCTTTTTTCTCCTTTCTTCCTTGTCCCAGTTGGAATTCAACTCGATGATTTGGAATGTTACCTCATCGAAAGAGAAAAGATCTGTGGTTGTTGAATCTGAAATTAAAGTTGTCTTCAGTTTCTCCCACGTATTGAATTTTACATGCCCTGCACGTAAGAATATAAATTAAATTTTTTGATTTACAGTTAGAATTTGTAAATATTTTGTAACTTTGTTTTGTAACAGAGCTGCTGAAAGTGTTATTGATATCAGCAGCTTTGCAACATAAACATCTTTTCATTCCACAGGGAATAAAGCACCCTTTATCTAACGTTTGTGCTTTATTCAAAGTTGATGACACCAGTATGTCTTTCAAGTTCCTAGGTCTTTTGAATGAAACAACAAGGGGAGAAGGGAATATTTTATGCAAGCTTGGGTCATTTTCGACTCGGGTCCAATGTTTTCTGACAAAAGCATTAAGTGTTCTTAGGTCAGGGTGATAGGTAATAACAGGCGGGGTTCTCAATAACTGATCCTTTTCTTTGTAGTGAAGGAGGCTGGTTCGGTCTACATTTCGTAATTTTTCGAATGATTCTTTTATTAGGTGATTGTTATATCCCCGAGCTTTAAGGTTCTTTTTCACTTCACCTATTCTTTGGTTGAATTTAGCTTCGGTAGAACAGATTCGTTTGATTCGGAGCCCTTGACTGTACGGAATTCCCCGAGTGATATGTTTTGGATGACAATTTTTAGGAGATAAAAATTGGTGTTTGTCAGTTTTCTTTGTATGGAGGTCCATTATCATAGCTCCGTTTTTAAGAATGGTTGTAGTGTCTAAAAGTGACATTTTTTCTGATGATATTTCGTATGTAAACTTTATACTCGGATGGAAATCATTGCAGTATTGGATGAAAGTTTGTAGATGTTCTTCACTTTCAGTCCATTTTCATGTCAATATCATCAATAAAACGGAACCACGAGAATGGCTTATATGGAGCACTAGAAAGAAGTCGTTTTTCCAAATTACCCATAAATATATTTGCCCATACTTGTTCCATTGATCTGAAGAAAGTGTTCATTATTAAAAATTAAATTGTTGTTTTTCAGTATCAGTGTCAAAAGTTTAACAAGACATTCTGTGGATGGTTTTTCTTCCTTTCTAGAGTTCCAAGCCTCCCCGCAGGCGGCTATTCCTTCGTCTTGAGGAATGTTTGTGTAAAGAGAGGATACATCCATCGATACCAAAATTGTATTGTTTAGGAGAGGATTGAGTGCTTCCATTTTCCTAAGATAGTCGGTCGTATCTTGGATAAACGAAGGGAGTGTTCTTACGTGAGGTCTTAAGTGATAGTCAATAAATTCAGAGATCTTTTCAGATGGATGGTCATTAGACGAAACAATAGGGGTTGCACTCTTTATGAATTTTAGGGAGCATATAAAAACGACCAGCTTTAGAGTTTTCATCTGGTAACAGATAATCAAAGGTATCACCATCTAATTTCTTTTTTGTCAAACATTTCTCTTAGCATGGTCTTAATTTCTTCACTAATTATAGTTGTATGGGCAGCATTTAATTTTTGATAAAATTTGTTGTTTGAAAGTTGTCTGTTCCCTTCTTTGATGTAGTCAGATGTGTTCATAACTACAACTGTCCCACCCTTATCTGCCGGTCAAAAGACCTAGGAACTTGAAAGACATACTGGTGTCATCAACTTTGAATAAAGCACAAACGTTAGATCAAGGGTGCTTTATTCCCTGTGGAATGAAAAGATGTTTATGTTGCAAAGCTGCTGATATCAATAACACTTTCAGCAGCTTTGTTACAAAACAAAGTTACAAAATATTTACAAATTCTAACTGTAAATCAAAAAATTTAATTTATATTCTTACGTGCGGGGCATGTAAAATTCAATACGTGGGAGAAACTGAAGACAACTTTAACCTCAGATTCAACAACCACAGATCGTTTTTCAGAAACAACAGGAATTGTCCACTCACACGACATCTGAGAAATACCGGACACTCTTTCGATGAGGTAACATTCCAAATCATCGAGTTGAATTCCAACTGGGACAAGGAAGAAAGGAGAAAAAAGGAGAAATTTTGGATGTTTCAATTAAGAATGCTTGAGCCTGATGGCCTTAATGGAAGGAATTCAAAAACTTATAAGTAAAACACAGAACGAGAAAAATATTTTGATCAGAAATAGATTCCGAAGATTTAATTTGATTGGTTGATTACAGATACAAATTCAAATTAAAATTTTTTGTTGGTTAATGTATTTGAGAAAAATTGTTACAGCGTCTGACTGATTGCACATCTTTCGTCAGTCGATATGTGTCTGAAGAAGGATCGCGGAGATCTGAAATATAACGCAATTTTGTACATATTTTTACATCAGTAGTGTTGTTATAGTTACTTTATTTGTTTTATATATTATCTTTCTTGTAATTGCATTAATCTCCGGTTTCTATCGTTGATTAATCTAACACTCATTAAACACAGTTGTTATTGCCGGTTTCTTTAGTCTTATATATATATATATATATATATATATATATATATATATATATATATATTCTGGTGTATATGTTTTCTTCATATGAGGTCTGTAAGTCTCGTCATGTGACACCGAGATTTCACGATAAAATCTGAATTTGAAAACCTCTCCCGCCAAAAGATGACGTTTTAGAATTATGACGTTTACATTTTTTGCTAAGAACGTCAAATTTTGTACCCGGAAGTTGCATTTTGCACGATAACATCTCAGTAGTCACCATGTTGGACAGTGGAATTTGACTAAATTTACTAAATTTAAGCGTTTTTACAGAATGACAGCTCCTTAAATTTAGCATAGAAAATAAAACACGGGGAAACCGGAGATAACCATTTAAATGAGAGACGTTATAAAAGGGTGAACAGACTATGACCAGCAATCCTGTCAGCAACGGTAGGTTTCAACGTCCGAATTTTGTGATTTTACAAATGACGTACCAAATATATCCAGTCCCTAGACGCTGGTCCTGTTTTACCCTGTTTATTATCTTGTGAGACAAAATGACCAAGAAGTTTGTTTAAAAACATAATCCGTAAAATAGCTGAAAATTTAATCGGCCGTGAGGAATGGTGAAAGGATGAGGGGATGACTGGGTTAATGAAAACAATAATAATACACAGTTCCTCCACATTTGATTAACTCATGGATAAAATCGGTTTCTTTGAGTCAATCAGCATTTAGCATACTTGAAATAAATTAATATTGTCAAAAATATCAAACCGAGCCAGTTACCTAAATATAATTGGCAATGAAAGAATAGTCTGAGGAAATAGCAACAGTAATCATCCTGGTTTAACAGGTTGTCGAATAAAATTGGAAATTACAAAAATAAAAGCCAAAATTTGAATGTATGATAGTGTATCTATATAAAAAATCCAAAACAGCAATAAATATAGAGCAATGAATATAAATCTCTGTTAAGGGAATTCTTCTTACGCACTCAAAACTGCAGTACAAACTTATGTCTTAAATAAACAATGAATAGATATGGAGTAAATGTACATTAGACTTAGTCTCTACAAATGCATGCTAAAACCAAGCAATAGAACAAACATTGCTGTCACTCATCTTGAAGTCGCCATGAGGCTTTATACTATGAGCTACTAGCACGGGTTTGATCGGAATTAATTGCTAAATGTTAAGCATCGCTACATCAATGTCTTTTTTATTACCCAATGAATATTGGTTCGTCAACAGACATTTGTTGACCCCCTCCAAAATTAAAAATGCTAATGCAAGACATTTAGCAACCTCACACCATCGACCGTTTGCAAGAAAAGTTTGCCCAATAAAATTGGCGGAGGTAGTCAGAATAGCCTATTGAAATAAAAAAAAATAATAAATGGCCAAAATTTGAAGGATGGTTGGATCGATTGATTGACTGATAGAGTTTCAGTTTCAAGAGAAGTATTATGACTTTATCATGACGAGAATAAGTTAAGATGGTTCGGGTGTCTAAAACTGAACATTAATTTTGCGCATCTGATGAAAATTGGAATTTATCATTAAAAGGTTTTTAAAATGATTTAAATAATTTAATGATAGTAAATAAAATAAAATAAGCAACATTGATGCCGTGAGAGTTCAAAATGTTTCACTTTTAAAAACTCTCATTTTATCAAGCGGAGATATCTAAATAGATATAATAAGGGAAAATAGCAATTTCATGATTTTGCAAAATTATTATCGATGACCCCACTGCTGGTGGACCAGAGGTCCCCAAAGGTATTCACCAACTCAATAGTCAGAAATGTGTTCATACAAATTAACTGTTTTTATCAAAATTCTAATCACTTAAAAATACTGAGGCTTCATTCCGTGTATGGCTCTCGGTAGATGTTCTTGGTACTGAATTTGGCTTCCTATTTCGATATTTTTGGAAATGATTACTTCTTTCCTGGACTACTTTTGGATTATGGCTTTCCATTGCTTGGTTTTGCCATGTGTTTGTAGGGACTTTGTCTCATGTACATTTACTACATATTCCGTCATTGATTATTGAAGACTGGAGTTTGCCTCCCCTTCAGTGTGGAGTCCCCGTGCGAGAGCTTTATGCTTTCTATACATTTCAGGTATGGTGTACTTGTTCTTGAGAGAATTTCTATTTCTCATATGGATCATACTATCATACTTTCAAGATTGGTTTGGATCTAAGAAATAGAGTTTAATCCCACCGTCATTTTTGCTCCTGTCCCAAGTCAGGAATATGTTGGTCATTGATTTGTTCTTGTCTTCTTATAAAATTTAAGTTTCTTGATATTTGGGTTATTGGATGTGGTTTGTTTCCATTGATTTATTCACTTTTTTACCTTTTTGGGGCCATTTAGGGCTTGCTATATGGTGTGAGGTTCCTCGCTGTGTTGAATACCCACGGTGCCCCCTAGATGCTTTGTTTTTTTTTCGTTTTAAGTTGTCTCCTTGACATTTACCCAATTTCCTTTCTTTTTCATATTTCAGATTTTGGCGCTCATCGAGTCAATCGTAAGTAAACTTGGCATAATAAAATTCTAAGATGTAGTCACAATAAACAGTTGATCAGGATAACATTTTGATATTACAAAAAAATATAAAAAAAAACATAATTAAGGCCACATCAATTTAATTTCTTGTTCGTCGGACCCGCCCGGACGTATTAATAAAAATAAAAATAAATTTTTCCCGCATTCCGCCCCTTTCCGGTCCGGACTGAATTTTAAAATTAGTTTCTCGCTTCCTGTTTGAGAAAGTTTACGTTTGCTGACAAATTTGACAAGTTTACTTGCCTTTAATTGATATATTTTGTAATATATTTCATGATAAATGCCGATATATTCAAAATGTATTATGTTTTAAGTAGTAAACATGCTTCATCGATTTTTGACGCCGAAAGAACAACTTTTTTTTCAATCGTGCAGCGAGGTAAGTTCGTAATCGGTAAATCATTTTAGTCTTTTTTATATAACAACGATTTCTGTACGAATCATTGCCTGTCAGCTTTGAAATATTGAAAAACTTGGTATGTTATTTTAACGACTTCCACATTGTCTTTGTGCCATGACATCTTCCACTATGTCTTTTTGCCATGACACCCTTGCTGAACTGAATTATTAAAAATTAAAAACGAAACGCATTGCTATTTTCATGATAAATCTGACCTATTCATAGACAAACTTTATGAAACACGGTGCGGAATGGTAACGGACTTTTGGGCCTTTTTTCTGCGTTGCCTGACTAATCGGGTTCAGAAGCGGACTAATCGGGCTACGAAAACCATACCTGTTGTAAAAACATGTACACAAAAGCAGAAAAGAGGTCTTAAGTATCATAAGAACTATACTCACGGAATATCGAAATGTTTATTTTCTTTGTTTATCCATTTATAAACATCCCGTACCGTCCAGTTTCTTCAAAATTTTCGACACCAATGCACAGATGGAAAGAGCAAGTTGTAAATCGCAACTTATTTGTCCAAATACAGTTACATTTCCTTTATTCGTAGCATCTACTACCCAGCACAGTGTGAAGTACGAAATAAACAATGTCAGCAGCATATTTTTAACTTTATAAACGTGTTAGTTTGTCAGAAAACGTGATTTTATTGTAAACCATAGGCAACGGACTTTATGTGTTTACGGGATATTATGAAATTTTCTGGCACCGGACTAATTTGGCACCACTTGAAAAGGACTAATCGTGCATTATTTTGTATATTTTATAATGAAGAGCAAGAAACCCAATGAATAAATGAATAAATGGACCGAAAAGAAAAAACAATGTCCATAATATTGTTACGTCTGCAAAATATTCACACGTGTCATTCACGTCTAATGTCACCACCTTAATCTGCTTATACTGCATTTTTCCTGTTCTATATACTACCATATCATGCTTTTTCTATAAATAACGTCTTAAGTACTAAAATATGGAAAAATAAACCACGGTTGCACGACAGATATAATGAACATGCAGTCAGTATATATGTACCAGACATTTAACACAAAACTAAAGTGTCCTTCCCGATGACCCTGTACGGACACCGGAGCTTGAAATAAAAGTGATTTCATTGCACATTTATACGGGTTTACTCAGTTTACACATTTCCCCGACATCTTGTGTCGATGACACTGCTACTGTACAGAGTCGTCGAGAGCATCAGTATCCCAGTCGACCAGTACTTCTGTGTGTGCCCGAAAACTTTTACAGAGTTAATATCTAAATTTGAAAAAATAGAGTCACAATGTAATAAAAAGTATCTGCGGAAGTCAGATCACTTGCATTTTGGTAGCTTGTTGCTTAATAGGTTGACACTATCTCATATCAAGAAAATGGTTTCCGATTTTGTTCGAATCTTCTTCTTGGTTTACAAAAACTTGGATAATCATACAAAGTATGTTTTGTTTCTGCTATTGTGCTAATTGACTTTAGAAAAGAAAATCTATATATGTTGCAAGGCTGAGTGCCGAAATTATTTTGCCCATCAGCCTGCAGCACAAAGCTTTAAATTTCTTTAACGTGAATTGATGTTTATATAATTCGCTATATCTGATATACAGAAGACCTTTCAAGTGGAACTTACTTTTTTATTTTGGGCTTCATTTGCCATTTTATTCCAATAAACAGTTGGGAATTTTCGGTATATCAGAATTTCAACTGATTTGTCGTTGAAATGTAAGATTCTTATAGAATTTATAAAATATGAATGTAATATCGATTCAGCGTGTCTAAGCTACAAGTAGAGTAAGCTTTTAAATGTTTGAAATAAACAATAGAGTCACAGAATGCGAAATATTTTACTCTCCCCGCATATAAAACCACTGTTATTTCATTTTATCTCGCTTGTGGTATTTTGAAATAGATTTATTTTAAGCATTAGATACACGCAGATCCGTATAGAAGAACAAATACATGTAAGAAAGTGAGAATCATATTTGCAATAAAGGAAACTAGAATTTGGGTTATAGTTTTGCGATTATTTGACAAATGCATTTTTATTTCGATGATATTGTGCAAAACAATTTAATGATATGCAAAAAAGAAAATAATCATCAAGATTTTGTGGCAAATTTGAGTGTTTTAGAATTTCCGATCATCGAAAACTCCAAAAATTGTCTACATCTATATCTCTCAGTATAGTATTTTAATACTTAGAATGAAAATCTTAATTTCACTGCCGCAAATATCCGTTTACTTAGCGTCGCCGACTCCTCGTTAATTAAATTGAATAAAATTAAATATGAATGTCTCGTCTTCCCTCATATCATATGTTTGAAATGCCTGTACAAAGTCAGGACCACTGACGTTGACATTTTTTCGCTGGTTTTGCTCCTGTTTTTTCTTTTCGCCCTTTTGAATTTGGCTCTTAACAATTCTGGTCGGTAATTTTGTAACCGTCATGCAGAAACCCCATGATGAGACTTGAAAGTCGGCCATTTCGCAGACCTATTTACCACTACTATATTTGTGTAGTTTCTACGATTTTTGGCCTCAAATTACGCCCTACG
>MJUU01060937.1:13234-28924 GCA_002080025.1 Modiolus philippinarum
CGCCGCCGCCGTCATACTTTCTACGCATATGTCTCGCTTTCCGCGCCTTTCGTCGCGGGCGAGACAAAAAACCACATAAGTTAGGTAATGATCTACTATAACGACATGAGTTTATGTAATATTTTCCGAGAAGCATTAACAAGTTAATAGAAATATCATATTCTTCAGAACCAAAGATAATATCTTTTGCATTTAATATGATATAAATATCGCATTTGCCTTGAGCAATTCAAATAATTCAAACCAAACATTTCTAACAGTATAACATTCATAAAATAAATGCAGGATGCTCTCCTTTGTCTCCATACAAAAACTACATAGATGAGATTCTGCAAGACCAAATTTTAAAAGTTTGGAATTTGTACTCAAGTCCGATGTGTTATCTTATACTGAAAATTAATAAGTTTATTGTTTCTTGTTATTGAAAAAGGTCTTAGATGAATTGAATCCCAATTATCAATTTCATAATTCAGTTCATCACTCCTTTTATTTTGTTGTCTTATTGGTGATTCTGAACACAAAGTAAAAAATGTTTTGTAAAATGCCTGACAAGATTTTCCATTGTGTTTTATTAGTAAAAAATATTCTGAAGTTATTTCATTTAGTTTTGCTGCATTACTTAACATACCTTTCCATCTTTTAGGAATCATGTGAAGGACTGAATGATACTGGAGAAAATTTACTTCCGTGTCATATGACAATCTTAATTCTTCAAATGACAAACTCATAATTATCTTTCAGTAAACTTTCATTTATAAAAAATATTCCTGCATTAACCATTTTTTGAAACAACACAACACTATTATTGATTTTTAAAGATTCGTTAAACCATATGGATTGACTAAGTATACTCTCTGCACTCTCCTGGGAATTTTGACAGAGTAAACTCCAGTTATTAAATATATCACCCCAGAATTTATTAAAATTTTTTGAAACATATTTCATACCACTTGGTGGCATCAACCAAATTTTATCCCCACCATATTTATTATACTGGTCTATCAAAAGAGTTTTCCAAGGTGACATGTTAAGGGGATCTAAAAGTTTATGAATCCATGACATTTTAAGGCCCTGCNTTTAAGTCCACCCATTTCATATTGACCTATTATTACACTTCTTTTTATTTTATCCGGTTTACCATCCCATAAAAAATGAAAAAATATGTTTTGTAATTTAGTGATAATACTTTTTGGTGGATTAGGCAATACTGCTAGTGATTGTATAAGGATCGGCAGAGCTAATGACTTTATAACTGTAATTTTACCAATATATAAAAGGTCTCTATACAACCAAGAATTCAATAAAGATTTTATTTTTTCTAATTTTTCCTAAAAGTTCAATAATGTTTTATCTTCCTTAAACAAATCAAATTTTATACACAAAAGGTTAAATTTTCCAGTTTGGTTCCAATATAGATTCTTTTCTGGGACCATTTTGTCTACAGAGTGAGTCCTTGAGCCAAAGAATGGGCAAGTTTCTTCAGATTGTGAAACCTATGTATGTTACTAGCTGCTGTGTTTAATTGATTGATTGATTTAATATTGTTAAAGGTCTACAAAGCAATGATTCAATTATATCAAGAAGAGAACAAGTTTGTTAATAAATAATCACTTAGGGTATGGAAAGGGTAATGGGACGGGAAATTCTGACTGCCACTGCAGAAGTAGGGAGAAATCGAAAGGGGCGGGGTATTTAGCCTTAAAGCAAATCACCTAAGGACCACTAAAAAGAGCTTGCTACAAGGGTTTTTTAACTTGCAGGAAGAGTAGCATTTCTCCCAACACGTGGTCCTGAGTTTACATCCCATCCGAAAGATGGGTTGTGTATTTATTAATCCCGCACAACCACAGAATGGGTCCTATTTCTATATCCCGGGGTTCCCTCGGGATGAGCCCCGTTTAGGAGGGGTCATACCCCGCAAGCCGGAGATACTAGGTCCTATTTCTATACCCCGGGGTTCCCTCGGGGGATTATTTGATTTTAATGCTTCTGACGAGTTACTCCTTGAAAAACGTGTACAGCATAAAAAAATTACTGTTATTTATGCAACTTTGGTATTTTTTGTACTTTGTCATTGAAAATTTATTGCCTTAGGATTAATATTTTACATCAAAATTATCATCGGTATATTGTTTGAAAATAAAAATTATTTGAATATGAAAAAAAAGTTTGTGTATTATACAGTGCACACAAATATCTTACATTACCTATCGAGCCAATGTTCTTTCTGTCACATATATCGTGTATATAGCTGTCAGATTTGGCGCAATAAAATATAAAATCTCTAACTTACTATTGAATACATCTTTAAACATGCCTGGGGTCTTCTTATTTTTGGTGGAATACAAGGGGTGGTCTTCAGGATAATTCGATATGTCTTAACATTGAATGTTTAACAACTTTTAAATCATCATAAGCATCAACTGTTCTTATTTCATAGCATTAGGAAACTGAAAAAAAAATAGAATTTCAACATTTATATCCACATGGGAGAAAGAAATAATATGCGTGTACATACGAAGCCCATTTTGTTTTCTTTTTCTTTCCCATAAAACCAGCAGTAAAAATATTGAAAGAAATATATAGCAGTGATTCGATATCATCCGTTCTATTGTAGGACCTAAAACAGTAATAATTTTCATATTCAGCTGAAATTTTAATGTCAAGTTTAAGTAGTCTAAAGCCAAAGGCATAACATATTTCGTGATTGATTAATTAGAGTTTTAATGTCCAGTGAGCAATATTTCAGCTATATCAGGACGAGAACAAGTTTATCAATTCAAAAATATTTTAAATTAAAGAAGAAAGAAATCATGGTAGAAGGCACAATCGAAGCAACGAATTTTGATTGCCAAAACGGAATAATTGGGAAGGGGTAGGAAATTTAGTTTTCTATACGAGACCCAGTGACTGTTCTCTTAGAAAAATAAAGAAGTCAGCATCACGAAAAGAAAACCAAACAATTCTTAACGTACAGAAGGTCAGACGTTCTATTTGAATGAATTTGCAGGAAATGTAGAAATCTACCTCCTTACCTCAACGGGCAATCACGAACTACGAATATATTAAGAAGATTTTGAGGGCAACAAAGCTTACGCCAAATCGCCAAATATTCAACATTTTCTCTAGAAATTGAAGAGACTAAATACAAACTCGTTGTCAGTGCTTACAGTGGTTCTGCTGGTAAGTGCAATTCTATGCTTTTTAGACATGAAAAAATTATAATTTGAAGTTAATTGATTTATTGTCAGTGAAAAGAGTTAAATAAAGTTAAGTTTTGCAGTGTTTGGAGTTCACTGCACCACCACGCGTGTTGGTATGTCCCACTTTTGACTATTTTCAGTAATTTTTGCGAACCTTCTTAGGAATCACAATTCATTTCATGTAAAAAAAAAATGTTACGATTTGGATAATTTGATATTTTTTCTTTAGAATAACAGAATACTGAAGATACTTCAATTAACTAGAGCTGTCGCCTATGGCAGCCAGTAATACCCCCGCTAATTGAATAAGCAATGAAGGGATATGGAGTAAAAGCAACTGAGACAAAATCTCCACAAATACGTGGGAAAAAGCAAGCAATGAAACAACGCTTTTATTGTTGTTCTTTATCTTGAAGTCACCATGAGGCCTTCAACAATGAGCTATGCTCTGAATCAATATGACAAGTGTAAATTTAAGTAAGAGTGGACACAGTACAGTTGTGGACACAGTACAAATGTGGACACAATACAAGTATGAACCTAATGATATACCTCCCCCTTTTTCCAGAAAATATTCAAAGACAAATTATCTCCCCTCCAAAAGGATGAGTGGCAATAAGACCCATATTTGGCCCCAAAAATCAAGTTGTTTAAAATAGTATGATATTTATAAGAAATATTAACTATTACATCTGGCTACAAAGAAAACATATAATAATACGAATTCCTTTCATTTTGACGTTATTGTGACATCACAAGGAGCCGTCTTTTTGAAAGAAAATCAGAAAATCTGCAATTTTGAATGTTCTCAAAGGAAATTTCCTTTAAGTGAACATGGGGCACATGCAAACAACAACTTCAAACTTCCAGAAATGATGTATTTCACCATTTTACACATTTTGACTAAATATGAAGTTGTTATTCAGATGCGCCCACATTTTTCAAAGCACAAAGATGTGTAAAACACAGCAAAAATCTGTGAAATTCTGACGATTTCAAAAAATATAGCTTTTGAGTTAACTGATTATCATGAGAATCAAACTGATATGGAAAAAAGCTTCATCATTTTCCTTAAGCCCTATATTTGTTCAATGTTTCAGCAACAAAAGACATCTGTTTGTATAGTTTTAGTTTCATGGTAAATCTTGGGCCAAAAATGGGTCTTACTGCCACTCATCCTTTCAGACAGATACTATATAACTTCATGCACATCTCAGGTGAATACTACAACTGTGTAACATTTCTTAATTTTTGTAAATTTTGTTGAAAACTAAGGAGTATCTCCCTCACGCAAAGCTCTGTCCTTGTCTTATTTTGGCTTTACATTTAGATCATTTTGGGTATTTGTTCTCTATCAGTTTTTAAACATATTTGATTTTATGGTCTTCCAAACGTTTAGATTTTATCTGCACTGAAGAGACATAAGTTGTCGAAATGCGCATATGCAGAAAATAAATCCACAGTAACTTCGGTATTTAGTTATTCATCAATATCCAAGTATCTGTTTAGGAGAACACGCGCTGACAATGTTCACCTCCCTTTTTTCCAGAAAATATTCGAGGACGAATTATCTCCCCTTCAAAATTTCGGACAGCAACCATATTATTTCACGCACATCTTCAGGTGGTGTACTACAACTGTGTAACATTTCATCAAAATCCAAGCGGGGGTTTTGGAGAACATGCGCTGACAAGGTTCGGCCCTACCCCCTTTTCCAGAAAATATTCACAGACGAATTATCTCCCCTTAATAATTTTGGACAGCAACCATATTACTTCATGCACACCTTCAGATGGTGTACTATAACTGTGCAACATTTCATCAAAATCCAAGCAGGGGTTTAAGAGAACATGCGCTGACAAGGTACATGGACGGACAGAAGGACGGACAGGGCGATTCCTATATACCCCCCCAAACTTTCTTTGCGGGGGATATAATTATGTATCTTCAGTATAAGCAGAAAACTTGCAATTAAAAAAGAATCAGAAAACAATCACTACACTCACCTTGTATACACCTTTTGAAATAAAATGAAGACATATTTTGTAAAGGTTATGAAAATGTTGTATTTTTTTATTAATATTAAATTACAATCATTTGTATCAATCTTTACAAATGCATTGTATATGAAAAATAGTCCAAATTTAAAACGGTATGTTAATTAAAAGACAATTAAGTTATAATTATCTTTCTTTTTTTAAAAAGAAGACATAATCCAAACTTGATATACATCAAATAGCAAGTTAATACTGATGATAACCCCTTTCCTTTCACACATGCAAGATATTCTAATCACCATTAAATAACACAAAACAGAAAAACCAAAAACATATACTTTCAACAGCATTGTGTTATCCATAAGTCGAAGCTGGGACCCGTATTCAACCTACTTTAGGGTGTGAGTGTCTGCTCATTTTTGAAGGGGTCCCGGCTTATGAATAGGCCCGCAGCATCCTCTGAGCTTGGAGTATGAGTCCTCCTAACAGAGGACCACCGAGGGAACCCCGGGATATAGAAATAGGACCTAGTATCTCCGACTTGCGGGGTGTGACCACTCCTAAACGGGGGCTGACCCCGAGGGTCCCGGGATATAGAAATAGGACCAATTCCGTGGTTGTGCGGGATTAATAAATACACAACCAATCTTTCGGATGGGATGTAAACTCAGGTCCACTTGTTGGAAGAAATGCTCCGCTTCCTGCACGTTAAAGAACCCTTGTAGCAAGCTTTTTTTGAGTGGTCCGTAGGTGATCGGCTACATGTACAAGGCTAAATTCTCCGCCCTTTTCGATTTCACCCTACTTTTCCAGTGGCAGTCAGAATTTCCCGTCCCATGACCCTTTCCATATCCCTAAGTGATTATCTATTAACAAACTTGTTCTCGTCTTGATATAGCTGAAATATTGCTGAGTAGACGTTAAACAATATTCAAACAATCAATCAATCATTTTTTAAGGCCTTCATGGTTACTTCAAGACAAAGAAAAGCGCTGCTCCTTTATTAATTGATTTTTTCCGTATTCGTTGTGATCTTGTCTCATGTACATTTATTCCATAACCTTCCCATTTATTTGTTGAATTACTCTCCGTTGCACACTTTGTGCAGTTTGTTTCACAGAGGTATTTTTTTTTTCTTAAATGTCCGTCAATCAACGAGTTCTAATTAAAATAAATTTTTCACTTTTACACCTCACAAGAAGAATAAAGAACAGTATAACGTTTTAAAGTTAAAAAAATATTGTAATAAAAAAAAAGTAAACAACATTTTCGTTGTTTAATTTGTTGATAATCAAATAGTTTGAACCAAACAACATGAAGATGGCAGTTATAGTCTTTCTCTCTTTTCTTATGATGCAGTCTTATGCTACAGGATATTTACTGAACATTCACACGAGTGAAAATGAAAGAAAATGTGTCCATGGGACACGAATGCCCCCGCCATACAGATATCTTGGCAAACAGAAAGTAGATGAGTGACGGACTTGAAAAGGGGACAACTCATCATACAAAGCGTCATACCAAATATCAAATCATTCCTCAATACACAATCTGGGAAATCCTTGACGAAAATTTCGGACGTACGAACATACGGACGTACGGACAAGGATACAACTTAATGCCCCATCGCCTAACGGCAGGGGCATAAAAAACATCAAACCCAGTCACGAATGAAACTGAAGGATTGATATGCGAGTATAAAGGTTCTGGGCTTTACAAATATAAAGGATCAGCTTCGGTTAGAAGCTAACTATTGACAGATTTGAAAGCATGGATCTACATATGTTAGTACCAAATGAGACATACTTGAAAGAAGCAATTTTATTACTGCACAACAAAATGTGAAAAGTTATGTGGGATATCAACTTTGTGTAAGTGTTACTCTTAATTGCGGTGTGATAAAACAATTCTCTTTATTTTGCGAACTTTTGTGAAACCCATATTTATAACTCATGCGACGGAAAATCATAAACGCAAGGTTATAATGCAACTGGATTCCCATGAAAAAATTTTTGAGGTCATATTATATTGACGCCTGTAGACACTTTGTTTCCGTAGGATTAAGTTAAGTTCTGGTTGACAAATCCTTATGAAACTTCAACATAATGTTCCTTGGCACAAAGGGAAGGCTGGGATTGGTTTTGGGTATTGTAGTTAAAACGGGGCCAAATTTGGGTTTTATATATTTTGCTGTAGAATTTTTGTTGTTTTTTTTAATCAGATTTTGATAGGGTTTCTTTCAACGTGCTCCTGAGGAAATTTCTAATCAGTAGCATGTCAACGGATTTCACGTCATGTGTCGCGTTAATGAGATAAATGGGACAAAAAGGGGAATCTCAATTTTTTTTTTTACGACCGCAAAAATTTTGTGGTCGTATTATGGTATGGCGCTGGCGTCAGCGTCGGCGTCTGTGGACAGCATAACTTTGGTTCTAGTGAACGGATTGTTACCAAATTTTAGCATGATGTTTGTTGGCAGAAGCTTAAGCCCGGGTTTTAATTTCGCATTCCCTGCCCAACCCGTCTTTGAAAAAGAGGCAAAAAGGGGCCAAAAAGGGGTTAAATTAGGTATTTTCGTGTCTGTGGACAGCATAACTTTGGTTCTAGTGGACGGATTGTTTTCAAATCTTAGTATGATGTTTCTTGGAACATTCTTGAGAAACGTTTTTTTTCCTTTAGTTTTTGGTCCAACCCATTTCAGAATTAGGGGCCAAAAAGGGTTAAATTGGGTGTTTTCACATATTTGACTGTAGAATCTTTACTATTTATTGGATTTTGATGGGGTTTGTTTCAGTGTGCTCCTGAGGAAATTTCCAATCTGAAATATGTCAACGGATTTCACGTAGCATGTACCGCTAACGAGATAAATGGGGCTAATCTCAAAAAAACATATTTTTTTTTATTTTAAGTCCGATTTTGATGCAGTTTTTTTCAATGGATTCCTTGTGAAAAATTAATATGGCACTCAGCTATTAGATTTTTGGTAACTTGTTTCCTTTCCCAGCTATGTGGGGCCGAAGGGGCAAAAATTGCGAATTTGCAGATAATGTGGAATTTCTATTTTTCATCGGATTTCAATGGGATTTTTTTCTTTGGATTCCCCTTGATCTAAGCTTTCAGAGGTATGTCAACGGATTTTGCGTAGCTTTTACCTTTCCCGAGCTACAAAGGGTCAAAGGGGCCAAAATTGCAATTTTTCTAAATATGTCAAATCTTTATTTTTCATCGGATTTCGATGGAATTTTTTTCTTTGGATTCCTCTTGATCTAAGCTTTCAGTAGTATGCCAAAGGATTTGGCGTAGCTTTTACCTTTTCCGAGCTACAAAGGGTCAAAGGGGCCAAAATTGCAATTTTTCTAAATATGTCAAATCTTTATTTTTCATCTGATTTCGATGGATTTTTTTTTTATTTCTATGCATGTAAAGTGTTAGTTGATAGTAACATATTTTGCATAGCTCTTACAGTTTTTTTATCAATAAGTGATCAAAAGGGTGGATTTTTTCCGTAGTTTGTTTCCAGCTAATAACTGTGTCAAGCTTTTTGTGTCCATCTAATTATTGTGTCAAGCTCTTTACTGTGTCCACATTCACTTTGAACTACTTTTGTTGAAATTTCAGTGATCGACATGCTGCGGTCGTATCATGCTGCGCTCGGCGTAGCCCTTTATTTATAATTTGTAGTCCGAATTGTATGCAGTTTTTGCAATGGATTCCTTATAAAAATAAATAGCAAAGCGTCATATTTTTTTTGATAAGTTGTTTTCTTTTCCGAGCTGTGATGGGCCAAACGGAACCAAGATTGCAAATATGCAGATTACCTTAAATTTTTATTTATTCTCGTATTGCGATAGGATTCAGTGATATGTTAACATATGTGGCGTTTTCGAGCTAGAAGGGGTCAAAGGGACCAAAATTGCAATTTTTAGAAATATGTGATATCTTTATTTTTCATCAGATTTTTGTGGGATTTTTTCCTATGGATTCCTCTTGATTTTGCATAGCTCATGCCATTTCCAAAATTTAAGGGGTTAAAGGGGCCAAAATTGCAATTCTTCTTAATGTGTGAAATCTTAATTATACCCCTGCTTTAGCGTGTGGTATATAGTGCTCATTGTGTCCGTTTGTAATTTCGTCCACCATAGGGGACTTGGTGAAATACAATGAAACTCACCGAATGTTCAGTACATATTGCCATTGTGCACCAGCTATTAAAAAATTGATTTGACTTGAAGTTTTTTGGGGGAATTTTTAAATCTTGAATCAAATGGGGGAGCGGGCGGGTATGTTTTTGTGAGCTTTGCTCAATTTATCTAGTTTTTCATTTGATTTAAAATAGATTTTTTATTTGGATTTCTCTTAAGGTTTGGTTTGAGTAGTACGGTGTCATATGTGACATTTCTGTTACAATTTTTAAGCTGTAAGGGATCACATAGGGGGGAATTTGCAGTTGTTCAAATAAAGCTATAATTTTAATTTTTCATCTGTTTTCAATGGGATTTTTTCCTTTTGATTTCACTTGATGCAGGCATTTAGTTGGTAGTCAACAGATTTTGTGTAGCTCTTACTGTTTCCGATCAGTAAGGTATCGGAAGAATTGATTTAATTTTCCCATGTTTGTGTCCAGCTTATTAATGTTCCAAGCTCTTCTGTGTGCATATTCATTTTATAACAGACTTGTTCAAATTTCAGTGGTCAATATGCTGCGGCCGCATCATGCTGCGCTCGGCGTAGCCCTTTATTAGGAATACATCTGCAAACGAATACCGAAGCAAGAAAAGGGAAGGGGAAATTCTAAAATCCTAAATCCAACATCATTTAATTATATACACATTAATGAAGAGGTCACAAATTACAGCTTCATATATCAGAATATAAGTTTTAACTACATAGGCTAACATTTTTTTTTCGTTAATAGAAATATCCTGGTCCTTTCTTGTATTACATCTATCAACATAGTCAAAAATAGTGGTAAAGTTTTGCCTTATATCAGTCACTTCGGTATTTTGTTATTTATCCTCAGCTGAGGCATCTCCTAGTTTCCTTTTCAGTGGCCAATCTGCCATTGAACATTTAACCGTAAGGAAAGTACAAAGATCCAAGCTACCCGGATCTACTCTAGGAAAAAATTTAAAAAAAAATTGTCGAAAAGGCTAAACCAACTAAAGGCGATGATGAAGACAAGAATTTCCACTCTGTTATCTTGTACGGAGGAACTCCAAACCTTGTGGATCTCTAACAGGAAGTTGGACGAGTATGAAGGGATGGTATGTTGCCTTTTTACAATCAGTATCATTAAGGTGTCTCAGTGGTATTATTCTGGCATTTTTGTTTAAAATTTGTCCATTTAGGTTTCATCCATTAAGAATTTTAACAAAATAGTTATCTAAAATGTAAAGGAAGTTCAAAAATATTTAATTTTTTAATTTATTTAATATTTAAATTTTTATTCCTTATACCTTTTACAACATTTTCGTTACAAAAAGGTTAACTAAAACACATGTGCTTTAAATCTGTTGCTGGATTTACAGAACACACAAATTATGCAAGGGAGATAATTTGATAAATTAATATTTTGTGATTTATCTCTCTTATTTCAAGGGTGACCCCTAATTTTTATTTTTTGTATGTAAACTACATAATTATCACAAAACGCATGAAAAGTATTGAACAAAAACTATAATAGATTTTTAAATCTATCCTCTTATATAATCATTTTTCCTATCATTTCTATGTAAAATCCTTACATTTTCAATTTTAGTTTTTGCGCTTAAATGCAAGGTGACCCCCAAATTTTATTTTATATTTTTAACAATAATACAATTATGTTTCAACACAGCAAATTTCACAATATTCTATAAAAGGAAAATAAAACCCTGCAGACACCTTAACGCCAAATGAACAAGACAGTGAATAAAATTTATGCAACTGATACATGCAGAAGGTTATGCATAACGGCTCACTTTGTAACCAAAACAAAACTTGAAAAAATCATTCATGTTGTGATGTTTGTCAGTCAAAATGTAATCGTGGTAATTGTGACAATCTTCCCTTTGAGTATATATTCTCTGGTTTAGAACTAGGATAGTTGGACATAACAGATCAGGAGTCTTTATCAAGAAGCGACACAGAATTGTATTGCTAGGAAAATAATGTTACAGATGCAGGAAGCCATGACTTTCTAGAATGAAATTTGTACATAAAAGTTACAAGTTTTGTATTTTTTTTATTACAAGCACTGGAATATTGAGATAATAAAAAAAATCTGCTTTTCTCATATTTTGGGCAAGTTGCTGGTGTGTAAGGTTGAGTAAATGCACACGAGTCAAAATGACAATTAATAATACCAAATGTGTTGTTAAAGACCAAATGACAACAGTAATTATACATTTACATTTTTTTCGAATAGCGAATATTACAAATTGACAATATTCTTTAATGGGTAAATTTACAATAGGCAAGTATATGGAAACTTTAAGAGAGAAGAAGGCTATAATAAAAAGATCCTCGATTCTCATTCCCCCGTCCCGATTTTTTGAGGGTTCAAAATATTATTATTTTTCTTTATATATCCTGGGGATTTTTTTTACATAAAAGAATAAATTAAATTCGTCCTCCCATCACAATTTTTCTCAAATTTTGAAAGAAAATCTAGAAATATTTTTTTTCGCAGGCGTACCAAAATATATTGCTTGGGACAGTTCAGGAAAAGAATTGGCAAATATGCTTTACCGATGTATTAGTAACAGAGTCAGATTCTGACTCTGAATTTGATGAACTTATGCCAAAACCTAATTTCCTACAAAAAAATTAAACCATGTCAGCATCAGGTATATCACCAAGATCTATGTGATGTGAACATGCAATCTGTTTCATTGGCATGATTTGCATCTATGCACAAGGGCGTAGACCAGACAGGCTCTGCTAATGGATCAGTTGCATCTCCCATTGCTGCACGTTCACGTACAAGCATACACCAATGAATAATATTCAAAAAGAGTGACACGACGGGACTGCTTCAAAGAGAATGGGTGTGGTTATAACCTTACTTAGGGATATAGTTTATCATGTAAAGCTTTAATAAGCTATTGACTGGGTATATTTCTTCCTGAAGTTTATTGAAGTCTTCACATAACAATTTCCTCGTTCATTTAAGGCTTTGCGCTATTGGAGGACCTTGTACGCCAATATTTAACCAAATGATGCTCTCTTTGTATATATAAGAGTGTCTGTTTTAATTTTTGTTTTCGTTTAATCAAATTTAATAGAGTATTAGTCTGAAAATAATTCGTAAAGGTTCCGCGAAACCTTGTGTCCAGCCTGCTCACTCCACTGTCATTCTAATTTGATCTATATTAAGTAAATGTTCTACTACACATATTTCTGTTTTATTGACCAGTGCACTTACTACCATAAAAAATCTCGTCATCAACTTCAGCAACAAATGTTATGAATACAGTGGAATTAAATATTTTTGGAGTAGCAGTTTTGGAAAGACTTCGATCTGTTAATGAAGCATACACCCCCTCAATACCTACTATTTTTCAAACCTTTATACTACATTACCTCATACACTCATCAAAGAGAAATTTGCGTATTTGATCAAATGGTCCTTCAAAAAATCAGGATGTACGTACATTTGTTGCAATACATTCAAATCGTTTTTCAGTGACGACAAACATGACAAATATAGACATTTTCATTCATAGATTCATGGTTGCCGCCATTGCCGACTTCGGAATGAACATGTTCCCGGAAGGGTGTAACGTTCGTAAAACCTTGGCGTTTGTCGATGTATCGGTATGAGGTTTAATAATACAAGTGCCATACTTCAACCGTTAATTACTCCAATAACACCTGTTGAAAAAGTGATCAAAACCTATTTAAGTGATAAAACAGTTATTATGACATCAAAGAAACCGCCTGATATATATTTATATATATTACAAGTAACTGTTAATTAAGTATAGAAGTTCGATATTTTACAAGCTGAATAAGAAAACGTAACCTTGGTTTGAAGGAAAAGAATTGATTAGTTAGAGTTTAACGTCCAATGAGCAATATTTCAGCTATATCAGGACGAGAACAAGTTAATCAATTCAAAACAAATTGTAAGTAAAAGAAGAAATAAAGGTGGAAGGGACAACCGGGGCAACGACTTTTGATTGCCACTGGAAAAGGGGAGAAATGGGTAGGGGCAGGAAATTTAGCCTTCTATACGACACCCAGTGCGTCTGCTCTCTTTAGAGAAATATAGAAGGGGTCTTTATACTGCATGGAGCGTGGCGTTTCTCCACACAGTTTGGCTACAATGGTTCGCGGTCAGGCTTTCCGTATTATGACCTGACTACCCCGCAAAGACAGGGCATTCCCCTATCCACCACCTGGGGACGCGCCCGGCAGCTCTGTAGCCGAAGCCCCTGAAAACCGATTCAGGTGCCGGGGAAGGAAAAGAAATCAAATTCTCAAGTTATTTAGATTAATAAATTAATCATTTATATTTCATTTCAAAAAAATTAGTTGAAGTATTTTCCGAAAGTTTGGAAAAATAACTTGGATATTATTATTTTTATAAAATATTTTAATGTGCATATACAAGCTCTTAAAAATTTTGCGGAGATTGTAGAGATGAACTTTTATTCAGCTAACCTCAGCTAACCAGAAAAATGAAAAAAATACTGTAATAATTTTATGTTTAATGCTTTTAAAAATATCTTCTTTTTGAAATATTTTTGTTTGTGTTTATAAAGTTAAAGAAACAAAGAAGTATTTAATTCAAATAGTCTCTGGCAAAATTATATTTAGTATAGGGAAAACTAGCAAACGACATCAAATATATAAATCAACTGCATTTATTTTATTTAAATAATGCACAGGGAAGTTATCCTGCAAGAATAGAAATTTAAAAAGTTACATGAAACAAAATAATTTCACACCTAAAAAACACGCAAATTGAAGAAAGATTGATTGATTGATTGAATATTGTTTAACGTCTACTCAGCAATATTTCAACTATTTCAAGACGAGAACAAGTTTGTTAATATATGATCACTTTGGGGTATGGAAAGGGCCATGGGACGGGAAATTCTGACTGCCACTGGAAAAGTAGGGTGAAATCGTCAAGGGCGGGGAATTTAGCCTTGTAGCCGATCACCTACGGACCAACCCAAAAAGAGCTTGCTACAAGGGTTCTTTAACGTGCAGGAAGCGTGACATTTCTTCCAACACGTGGACCTGAGTTTACATCCCATCCGAAAGATGGGTTGTGTATTTATTAATCCCGCACAACCATGGAATGGGTCCTATTTCTATTTCTAGCAAGTGAGTGACATTGATATAATTTTTGTCAAGAATAACGCTTAAGTGCACGCTAGGGCCTTCTTGATCTCGCTTGAGGGGGTGAATATTGTTCACCTCTGGTTGAAAACCCTCGGGCGACATCAAGATGTAGACAGGAATAAAAGCCTTGTACTTGATAAACTGGAGTTTTCTATGTATCGTGTGCGTTTTTGTCAAATGTACATTCACTCCATATCCAATTGTCAATGTGTAACTTAAATTTGTGTTATATTATGTGAATGTTTATACTCCTGTTACGCAGTATTCTGCGACTGAGTTTCTTTTCTGAATAAACTAAACTAAGGACTATTGTGACTAAGTCTGGATATATAAACTGGACTAGTAGTGTCAGAGGAGAAGAACTTTGAATATGTTTACCATAAAGTCAAATAGTAAATAAGTTCCAGATTGGATTAAGTATAGACTTGTCACACAATTTTTTGAAAAGTCCAACAAAAGACAGGACTATTATGCCCAAGTTTGGTTCCAATTATAGAAGATTATATGGCCACATGTAAAACTGAATTCCCCGCTGGTGGATGAGGTGCAAACTTGCCAGATAGGTTTTAAAGGCGACCACCCAAGGACTATTGTAACCAAGTTTGAACCCAACTTGTCTTTGTTGTTTCAGGAATGCTTGAGGTCTATAGGGACCGAATATTAAACTTTATTTCAAAGGGGCCAACGAAGGACTATTGTGACCAAGTTTGGTTCAAATGTTAAGCTTAACGTCTATCTCAAACCGTTTTTCAAATATAAGACAAAACGCCGTATAAAATAACGAAAATTTTGACCAATAAAGGTTGATATCTTCAATTTTTCATGTATGTTAATCTTGATAGGATTAACATTTTTGAAGTTAAACGTAACATTTATCTGGTATAATATCTCTTTTAATTAACAAATCACTTTTTTTTAATTTTAGGAAAAAGGCGGGGAATAAGTTAAACCAGAGGCTCCCAGGAGCCTGTATCGCTCACCTGGCTTTCAGTTGCCTTAATCAAGGAAACATTGCAAGTTATACAGTTGATCTTCAGTTTCTCAAACTTTTGTAGCTCAAACACTCCCAATATCTTGAACTTTTTTTAAAGTCTGATCATCCTTTACTATATTTCTTTGTTGGGCTTTTTTTTTTGACAAAAAAGGTTCTTGCT
>MJUU01060937.1:29138-39654 GCA_002080025.1 Modiolus philippinarum
GACATCAAGACCTATTTGGAAACCAAATGTCATTGAAATCGGACAATGTTGAATTTTCCCGCCTTTTTTGGCAGCCATTTTGAAAATGGCGGTCAACGAACAATTTTTAACATCAGTTATGAAGTTGCGACATCAAGACCTATTTGGAAACCAAATGTCATTGAAATCGGACAATGTTGAATTTTCCCGCCTTTTTTGAATGACAGTCAAGGAACAATTTTCAACACCGGATTGGAACTCGCAACATCGAGATCTATTTGAAAACCAAATTTCATTGAAATCGGACAATGTTGAATTTTCCCGCTTTTTTGGCGGCCATTTTGAAAATGGCGGTCAAGGAACAATTTTTAACATCGGTTTTGAAGTCGCCACAG
Source organism: Modiolus philippinarum (assembly GCA_002080025.1). Taxonomy (NCBI): domain Eukaryota; kingdom Metazoa; phylum Mollusca; class Bivalvia; order Mytilida; family Modiolidae; genus Modiolus; species Modiolus philippinarum. The sequence continues at coordinate 29,513 of MJUU01060937.1, forward strand.
CATGGCAAACATTTCATCACTTTACACTTAACCTTCATCTTCTATAGTTTTGGAAATAATAGCTGAAAAATACGAAAATTTAAAAAATTCGGTGAAAAAAGGGCAATAACTCCTACAAGGATTGATGGATTTTCTTCAAAATTTCAGGGTAAGTAGATCTTGATATGCTGAACATTTTGGCAATTTACACTTGACCTCTATCTGTTACACTTTTTGAAATAAAAAATAAGAAATGCAAAAATTTTGAAAATTTAACGGAAAAAGGGCTATAACTCCGAGATGGGTTTTCAGATTTTCTTCAAAATTGCACAGTGGGTAGATCTCATCATGCGGATCATTTTTACCCGCTTCAGATTTTGACATCTGTAACGGTTTTCGAGTTATTAGCCAAAAACTTCAATTTACCCCTATGTTCTATGGCAATGGCGGCCATGTTTTTTGACCGGCCAACTAATCGAACATAACTTTGAGAAGCCATACCCTGGTGATGATTTAGGCCAAGTTTGGTTACATTTGGCCCAGCGGTTTCTGAGGAGAAATTTTTGAAATTGTTGACGGACGGACAGTGATGACAATAACTCACATGACCCGAAGTGAGCTAAAAATGAGTCTTCAAATTTTCTTCAAAATGGCAGAGTTGGTAGATTTTGTCGTGCTGGTCATTTTTAACTGATATCTGCAGCGGGTTTTGAGTTATTTGGCAAAACCAGCAATTTACCCCGATGAACAGCAGCCATGTAACGTGCTTAGACCAACTGAACACATTTTTTTATTCATGAAACCTCTCTATCGATGCACAACAATCCTCTTAAAAGTTGGTGGCCGATAAACTACAAAATCTCAGAAATGTAACCTCCAACGAAAGAAGTATATTCGCCAACTGAAATGCCTATCCGCACTGAAAAGATATATAACCTTGTTAAAAAGTTATTATAATGAACTATATTGCATTTGCATTTTTTTTTTTCAGAATAGGGCTTTGAATTAAAAAATAATAATAAAAGTATTTCAAACATATTGGAAAATACGAGAATTTAATTTAAATTGTTGACCAATAGTTTTGTGCTAAGTTGTCCATTACATTTGGGTAGATTTTAAGAATTTGCATCAAACAGATTTACAGATCGATTAGTCTTTCATGTAGTGTTTTGGGGTGTAATAGTTGAGAATGTTGGACAAAGGGAAAGAAATACGACAGCCAATAATAAAAGCTTGTATGCTTCATATGTAGACAAAGTAGCCGGTTTTAAATTGTGAAGTTTTTACGTGTGACGAATCAAAACCTACAAAAAATCTTGGATGGATGAGACAACCAATAAAATTTAGAACAAAATGATTTAAAAAATCTTAATAACAAAAAAAAAATACTTTAATATCAAATATAAAACAGTCTAGTCAGCATTTAAGTTTGCAAAACCGTCGTTGTGGTATAAATAAGACCTGAAAACTGTAACACCTCGTCACAATACCGCATTCTCAAACAAAAAGAATCGTTTAGTAACAGTTACAGATCCTGAAGACATTGTGAGGTTATCTGGGACCTTTGGAAGAGACAAAAGTGTTACCATAAACAACTTTATTGGCATAACATACCTGCATCTGAAGGCTCCAAAGAAATCTGGAAAGGGATGGAAAACTTACACCCTAACACTTATGGAGTACAGTGAACTTATTAGAACGGCTAGTTCTAACCAGCTTGTCACAATTGCACATAATATTGACGTTCAGGTGCGTGGCTTTTTTTGTCTGTTTTCACTCGTAATATTCTTTATTTTGTTTTTTAACTTCAAAACATTAATCAATAACCACTTTGCAGCATTTCAGCCGCATACGTTTATCAAGTCTCTCATGGGTTTTATAATATATTATACTTTATTGATTGATTGATTAATACCGACTCTGCAGTTTATCAGCTTAATCGTCTTTTGAAATATGTCTTTAAATCTGCTGAAGGGTCAATTGTACTCACATTTTTTCAATGCATTTAAAAATGTTTTGGTCAAGTCAGGAGAGCATGGACAAACCATACAGCTCTCAAAAACACATAAAATTGAACAAATAGACTTTGGGGAGTTCAAAGCCGAGGATTACGTAGAGCTCCGCTGCGACAGCAGTGAATTTGACTGTGAAGTCGACTCCGTCCAAGTCGACAAGCATGGCCTTCCAACCACAGACGACGATTGATTGATTGATTGAATATTGTTTAACGTCTACTCAGCAATATTTCAGCTATATCAAGACGAGAACAACTTTGTTAATAAATAATCACTTTGGGGTATGGAAAGGGCCATGGGACGGGAAATTCTGACTGCCACTGGAAAAGTAGGGTGAAATCGTCAAGGGCGTGGAATTTAGCCTTGTAGCCGATCATCTACGGACCACCCCAAAAAGAGCTTGCTACAAGGGTTCTTTAACGTGCAGGAAGCGTGGCATTTCTTCCAACACGTGAACCTGAGTTTACATCCCATCCGAAAGATGGGTTGTGTATTTATTAATCCCGCTCAACCACGGAATGGGTCCTATTTCTATATCCCGAATATTATCAATATTATCAAAGATGATTATGCTATTCATTGTGCTGTTCTTTTGTCACACAACATTGGCATTTAGTGTCAATGATTGCATTGAAACAGAAAGCGCTTTGCTGGACTGTTCGGAAAAGAAGGATACAATCTTTGAAGGTGAAATTCCGGATATTTTCCCAGTGGTCAGATTCACCAACATGAACAGTTTGAGAAGTGTTGAAAAAGTGACATTTGAGCGAGAGGATGGTTAAGTTGTTTTTTTCGAAAACTCTGGAGAAATAATGTGCCAAGCATTTCCTTTCGCCACTGTGTATGTAAATGTAACTAACTGTAAGGTAAATAAAACTTTAACGTTACTATGCATCATACATCCCCCTTTTTCATAATTCCCTTTACAAGTAATCAATTGTAAGATAAATAAAACTTAATGTGCTCGATTATTTAGATTATTCTGTCTGCGTTCCCTGCAAAATATAAAATCTTTATTGAGTATACAAATATGCATTGTGCAATGGTCATAAATTAATTAAAGTATACAGAAGATACAATGTACATGGTAAAGTGCATCACAATTAAAAGGTAGAAAACATAGATAATAAAACAAGTTTAAATGACCAATAGTGGAGAATCTACATGTATGTCCTAACAGAAATTATTGATTTTCTAATTCTAATAATATGACTATGATGTAATGCCAAGACATTTTATTTTCTAAACTTATCCGACTAACACACATTATTTTACTGTCATCCTCTTCCATAGCAGATGTTTGTGTCCCCTGCAAAATATATTGAATATCTATATTTTTAACATGCTTATAAAGAAATAATTGATTTTCGCATAATAGAATGACTATGATATAATGCAAAGATAGATCATTTTATAAACTTACCAAACTTATTTCAATAATCACACAATGTTCTTCACATCCTGCATTAATGCATCTGTCACATAAACATGTACCCTGTAAATGATAATTAAAAAAACTTATTGATTGATTGATTGAATATTGTTTAACGTCTACTCAGCAATATTTCAGCTATATCAAGACGAGAACAAGTTTGTTGATAAATAATCACTTTGGGGTATGGAAATGGCCATGGGACGGGAAACTCTGACTGCCACTGGAAAAGTAGGGTGAAATCGTCAAGGGCGGGGAATTTAGCCTTGTAGCCGATCACCTACGGACCACCCCAAAAAGAGCTTGCTACAAGGGTTCTTTAACGTGCAGGAAGCGTGGCATTTCTTCCAACACGTGGACCTGAGTTTACATCCCATCCGAAAGATGGGTTGTGTATTTATTAATCCCGCACAACCACGGAATGGGTCCTATTTCTATATACAGGGACCCTCGGGGTCAGCCTCCGTTTAGGAGGGGTCACACCCCGCAAGCCGGAGATACTGGGTCCTATTTCTATATCCCGGGGTTTCCTCGGGGTCCTCTGTTAGGATGGCTCATACTCCAAGCTCAGAGGATGTTGCGGGCCTATTCTTCAGCCGGGACCGCGCACGGCGGAAAAAAACTTATTCCATTTCTAAAAGCTAACAGTATGTTATAATATCACCATGTCTCATTAATCAGAGTAATTAAATTCAGCATGCCTTCATTCATAGCATAAGTCATTAATAAACTTACTTCACTTTCTATGTCATAATCGTCACTGTACATATCCTGGATACTCTCAGTGTATGAGTCTTGGTTGTCACTGTCCTGGCCATGGACACTCTCAGTATACGAGTCTTGGTTGTCACTGTCCTGGCCATGGACACTCTTATTGTCCGAGTCTTGGTTGTCACTGTCCTGGTGACTGTTCTCATCACTGTCATACATATCTCTGCTAGCAATATAATGTTTGCAAAAGGAAACTGTGTCTGTCTGGAATGTAGAATAAATAAAAGGTCAAGCACCTTAAATTTCTCATAACTTTATTTTGACAAAAGACAAGGTTAGTTTGCATGTATTAATTCATAAGATTTATTTTAATCAAAGTACATTTGTGTATTAGTAATTGCAGATAGAAAAATAACTTGTTGCGATTTTATGACCTCCTACAAGAATAAAACTATTAACAATAAAAATGATTGATTGCTCACAAATGTTATAATAATATATTGAAATAAGCATGTACGCTTACATCCGAAATCTCATCTAAATATTCTAAATCTTCGATTATTTCTTCATCCAAAAAGAAGACAACATCATCTATGACCACAAAACCTATGTCCACAGAATCAATGACCACAGAAGGTAAATATGTCTTGATATTAATTAATGGAGGGGGTAGTGGTCCCTTATAACCAAGTTTGAAAACCCTGGGAGTTCTTTATATGTTCCAATCAAGAGGGACACCCCCCCCCCCGATCTGCCACTGGTATTTAGACCATGTTAAACAGATATCACCAAGACTATATTAAGTTCTAAGTAAGAGTTTTCAATAATTCACAATGCAAGATAATATCAGACTATATTCGTAAGACAATAGGTATTAAAATTTATTCAAATGGTTAAAATCAATCAATTACTACCAATTAAACAACAGGTCCTTTTGTGTGTTATTTCATATGACATATTACCCCCAAAATTTGAAATTTCATTATTTATAAACATATTTTTTGCAAATTTTCAAAAACAGATGTTTTAGGAAGGGGATATAAAATTGGCCTTTTATTATATCCCCTTATCAAAATCACATTTTTGAAAAAAAAAAAAAAATTTATACTAAAATAAATAAAAAGTATTATTTGTTTATTTTGTAAAATATAATAGAAATTTTACCATAAATGATCTTTTGTTCTATTTATGATAATTAATAGTGTTTTATCTGCTTTATTTGAAAAATTAAAAAGTAGCCAATACCTATTTCAATGTACTTCTTATCTATATCAAATTCATTAAATTTCATGAACATTGTCTCATTCCTGAGGCGAGTAAAATTTTATTATAAATCTTTTAATGTAACTGATCTAGGAGATTTGGTAACTTCCTTCATCAGTTGCAGTTGAATTCCAGGGAAACCTTGAGTTGACCCGCTGTAAATTACTTTTGTTTCCTGCTCCAAAATAAGTTATTACCAAAGATATGGTAAATGGGTGATTAATATCTTGTTGTATTCTCTAAAGACACATCAAACAGTTTGCTAATATTCTAAATGTCAGACAGGCGTCAGTTACACTTTTTTTAAATTAGTAGTAAGTCTTCCAGGGAAGAGATATTTTGTCTGCTAAATTCATCTTGACTGAATAATGAATTACTTGAAAAGTAAGTGTTGAAGAGAGCTACGATATGTACGAAAGCCAAGTGGGGACTTCCATAATGCTTAATCCTTGATCATTATTTTATATTCATGGGAAAACTGCAGATCCAAAATTAAGTTCAACCATACACCTAATGGTTGCATTTGGAAAAGCCCATTCACGTAATGGGGGGTAACTGTGTTTCGTGAAACACAAAAGTTTCCCAAATCTCTTATGGCTAGTGAAGAAGGTTATTTTTGAGTTCCAATAACTCTAAACAACCCATCTGCAAATTTTCATTCAATTCCGAGCATGTTGAAATTTCCCGCCTTTTTGCAGTTTCAATGCTAACCACAGCCATTTTGAAAATTCTAAAAACCAGAAATCAATTCCACTCTTGCTGGACACCCTACCTGTAAAATTTTTTCAGTCAGTTTTCGGTGCTGACCCAAAAGCCGATTCTATTTGGTACCTTGTAATATCTAATTTTTTGAAAATTTTATTGAAAACAAAGGAGTATCTCCCTCATGCAAAGCTCTGTCCTAAGCTGATTTTTGCTTTACATTTAGATCATATTGATTATTTGTCCTCTATCAGTTTTTTAAATATCTTAAATATGGTTCTCCAAACGTTTATATTTTATCTGCACTGAAGAGACATAAGTTGTCGAAATGCGCATATGTAGAAATTAAATTCATAGGAACTACGGTATTTATTTATTGTCGGTTTTTACTTTATATATGGGGAAATTTATTGTTTGAATTTGCATTAATTATAACGATGAGTTTAAAGTACATAATTAATATTCAATGCATTCACAAACACAACAAACTTAATTCTCCCAACTTAACATAATTGGAAGAACACGGTAGAGGTGTTTACTAGTGAAATTTATCATAGGAGAAATAGGTTTCACAACTCGTGAGGCTTTCATATCGCTTGGTATTAACCTTCTCTATTTAATTATAAATAATAATTAACTCGCTAAAGCTCGTTAATTATTGTTGTGTAAGGAAAGAGCTAGAGTTGATAACAAGTGATATACAAGCTTCACTCATAAAGAAATCTGTAATTATCAATAATGAAAATCGATATTTGTTATAAGAAATAATGCTAAATTTGAGACGTGGTGTTATGTTTATATAATTTTAGAATTTCCACTTTCTTTTCTTGCTTCGGTATTCGTTTGCCGATGTATGTACACCGCTGTGATGGCAAATACCACCCCGTGAAAAAAAAAGTACAGTCACAACATATAAAAATTCCTGGCAAGCCAGTACTATTTGAACTAAATGCAAATTCTAAAGACCTCTAAGTGTCACCTGCTCTTAAAAGTAATGGTTATCCCACAACAATTTGTACATAATGATTATCTCCCTTTCTATATGTGAACTGAACTCTGACATCACTGACATCGCTGTTTCTTTTTTAAAAGTGTTTTCGAGGTAAAATTCACAATATTAATGTGGACTAAAAGTCTATAAACGAACAAGCAACGGCAACAGGTTGTTGCATTTCAGTAGGGAAAAAAATACGGCGTCTAAAGTTACACGACTTCCGTTAACGAGTTAAAACAAATCGGGACCGTCAAAAAAAGCAACCCAGAATAAGGCTATCCTTTCGTAAAATATTTAATACAGGAGTTTGTCTTTTATTGCAGTGTGGAGTTGGTAAAACAATTCCCCGTGGTAGAGATGTATGCCCTTTATTTATCTTAGATATGGTGTACTTGTACATTGTACATTTACTTGTACTTGTACATTAACTCCATATCCTTTTATTCACCGTGGTGTACACTTTGTTCAATTACTATTATCTAAATTTATGTAAATTCTAAAACCGAAGGATTAACTCCCTCCATCCATCGTAGTTTTGTCCTTAGCTATAGTTGATATTACTGATTATTCGGATTTCGTTTGGTTTTATGCATTTTAAACACTTTTTGACATTATGGAATTCCTTTCTTTGGATTCTAGTGCTGCTGATGAGGAATAAATTTCCGAAATGACTATACAGCTCATTAAAATTATTGCAGTTGGAGTTATATTCTGGCGATGCACAGAGACATTGAAACACACTCACACGTTGAACTAAGTTTCGTCAATTCTACTTTCGTTTTGTCCATTCAGCACCTGTTGCGCATGAGTCCGTACCAGCAATTTGTTTACATGCCGTTCAAGCAACCGAAACGCTCTCGTGTTTATGTAAAATCGTTTCGTTAGAACATTTTATCCATTCTAATTGCAGGATATCAATTACATTAGCAAAGATGCACTTTATTTAATCCATTGAAGATTCCGTGCAATGACAAACCATTCTTCCAAAATCACCCAAAGTTTACCGATGATAAATTTTCCGTTTGGGGGGGGGGGGGTGCAATCGTTTTTCTTGAATAATCCTTTTTAATGATCACCAAATTCTTTCAAATCTGCAAATCTGAGTGAATTACATTAATTTCTTACCAACTCATTGTTTAAATTCAAAAATATGATTTCGGTCAATTTGGTTTTTCAAATTGAAGCACCTGTTTTTCTTCATTGTGCATTTCAACTGACAGGGTCATGACATGAGAAAGCGTTGCAATGCACCCTTTCTAAATTAACTCTTGTGTTGCCTAATATATATATGTACAGAGCTGGCCGGTGATACTGCGCGCCTAAAGCTTCAACATGGACCTGGCTTGGTGTCTAAAAATAGTTCATTTATCAATGTTTTCATTGAATATATTCAATTGTTGAAAGGTTATGTCAGTTGCACTTTAATTTCTATGAAAACACACTGACCCGTGATGTAAACAACTTGTGTGATGTCCGGTGATACTGCGCATGTCATAAAAAATAGGTTAAAACTTGGAGAAAACGAATGGTTTCGGAATTATCTTTTGGTATCCATCAGATATATTATTATGCTACAAAATAAACCAAATTCAGGATTTATTCTTAATTTTACTTTTAATTATTGTATATTTTGATAAGAAGGGTAACATATTCTTAGCCTCGATTCGTGAAATATACCAGTCAGTGTATCGTGACGTAATGCGCGGAAGAATATATTTTTTTTAGTTGACCTACAATTTGTCTCTCTAACAGGTCAGTGTCACTTGTTATCATTTTCTTAATTAAGAATGATATCATTGCGAAATGGACGGTGTATGTAAACTTGTTTTATACGTGTGCATTTGCTCTGTTGTGTTTAAGTTGTTTATATGTTTTATGTATTCGGTGAAAAGCTCTTTAGAGCTTATGTTTGCATGTTGTATAATATTCCGAATCAAAATAAAGTGTCTTGTCGGGCATTTCATCCTACCACACCCTCATTACAAATGAAATCGCAGGTAAAATATCTTAGTGTTCCTGTGTATGTGGGGATTGAAAATTGCAGGTAAAATATCTTTGTCACTCTGTGTATCTACAGAGAAAAATTCATCATATACTAATTCTACTTGCTACGTAAAGACTTGAAATAAATGTTACCTGCAACTTCAAAAGGCAAATATCTGAACAAACACCATCAAAATGAAAAAGAAACATCGTACCGGTTACTATGACAAACAGTTCTGAAATTCTAACGGCATAGGAAAGAAAAACAAAAATCAAATCAGTACCATTTTCAAATAGAATGTTACGAAGAAATGCGCCAGACAATCCGAGTGTTTATCAAAAGTGATAGACGTTATCTTCTGTAATGTCGAAGGTATAAAATCTAATATTGCACATCTCCATTCATTACAACTGGGAAGAACTATACTGTGCTTACAAGAACGCCAACTTTTGGACTTTTCATGGCCAACAAATCAACGACAATCGATAATGCGCATGCGCTACTTAATCAGTATTTATCGATACCAAATTTAATATAGAATATATAGAGAAATTTTCGATTTTATCGAATTAAACTTTTGCATCTGATTTTACAAAATTATAATTCCTAGTACAGAAAAGTATAGTAAATATATTTTCCAGTGATATATTATTCATAAAAAATGGATTAGTAAAAATTGCTTCAAATTAACTTTGAAATTTATTGGTATAACTACATATAAAGTAATGGGAGAAAGATGAAAAATGTCGTGCGAAGCGTTTTTGAAGCTTAATATCTTTTTCAATATTTTTTTCTAAAATTTCTAATTCCTATGCCATTAAAGCTGAAAGTCCACAGATTACGAAAATGTATATTAAAAAAAAATAGGAATAGGAGAAATTGCTTCAAATTTTACTTGAAGTTGGTGAAAAAGTGTTTTCTATTGCAAGACGGATTTATATAGCCTAGTTTTACAAAGTGTTGAGTCCATGTGTCATGAATTATATATATTCTGTATAGCAAGAGAATTTAAAAGTACGGAAGCTGAATGAGGCCATGTGAAAAATATTTTTTATGTCGTTC
>MJUU01060939.1:2027-29681 GCA_002080025.1 Modiolus philippinarum
TGCGACTCGCAAACAGCTTATTACTAAGGGCATTTCTCACCCTCGATTTTATGGAAATGTTGTTAAAAAATGTCAAAAACTGATAAAAAATCCAGAAAAACTGGGACGTAACTTACATTCTTTACGTAATAGGGGATATTGACAGGATATTCTTCAGGATTCCGTTAAATTGGCTTTGGGATCCAATGACCTGAAGATATTACAGGTATACTGGCCTCTCACTGATACTGTCGATGTTTACTGAAATATATGATAATTCTTTACCAAACCCTTCGGGTAGTTTTGAGTTTGATCTTTATTCCGTAGTGCGACAGTGTTTTACCAGCAGACTAGGCTCCTTGAGCTAGCCGGCAGGTTAGCGGCGAGCACTCCTCGACCCATCTTTCTAAATTACGTTTTGTCTTTTTCTTTCCTTCTCAAGATTGTCGTCTTGGAGTTAGTAGTCTACCTGTATTGGGTTTTATTTGTATGTTTTATTATACTATAGGGAAACGGGATAGAGAAAGGGGAGGTTTGGGTACCCGGTTTAACCCTACCGCTAGCTCTTGCTAGTGCCGGTACCAAGTCCGGCTATCCCGAGTTCCTATCGTTATCCATGTTTGTCTTTTGTCATTTTAATGTTTTTCTCGTGTGGTTCCCTTGTGGATTGTGGCATGTGGTTGTGGTTTACGGCCATTGTAGGTGTTTCCTGTTATCTTTCTTATATTAATTACCTTATGGATGTTAATCACTGTAAATATGAAAAAGAAAGGAAATTGGGTAAATGTCAAGGAGACAACAACCCATATCAAGGTTGAAACGATACAAACAAAGCATCTACGGGTCACCGTACGGTCTTCAACACAGTGAAGAACCTTACACCATATAGCAAGCCCTAAATGGCCCAAAAAATGTAAAAAAGTAAATAAATCAATGGAAACAAACCACATCCAATAACCCAAATATCAAGAAACTAAAATTTTATGAGAAGATAAGGACAAGCCAATGACCAACATATTCCTGACTTGGGACAGGCGCAAAAATTGCGGTGGGGTTAAACTATTCATGGATCCAAACCCTCCCCTATGTGTGGTGAATGGCTAAAAATAAATACACAAAAAGACTCACAGTAAAAATCAAACTAGAAAAAAGTCCCACATTATCAAGACAAGTACCCTTACAATGAAGTACATAAAACATGAAAACAATAAACACAGGTACTGTCCGGACAAATGCTCGCAGTTACTGACAGCTAGCTAAGGACATAATTTCCGTTGCCTATGATATCAAGCCTTCTTACATATGAAATTTCAATTGAAATACTTCTAAATAGATTTGGTATAACAGCATCATCAATTATGAAAGAAGAACATGCTATTGTGCAATGCCAAATACTGCCAATATGAAAAAAAATGTTTAAATTTAGTTATGGTGTAAAGCATTTAGGAGAAAATCAATAATTTTGCCAACAAAAACCAGAAGTAACGAAGGTTTATGATGAAAGGGATGATTTCTCCTTCCCTATAGTCAATTTTCCCCATCTCGACGGCGATGTTCCGTTAGCCCCTTCTTACGGGGTCTACATTTCAACAACTTGTTCGATATGCACGAGTATGTAGTGATGTTTCTGACTTCAACGACTTTGTCTCACTGAAAAACTTCTGCATCAAGGGTTATCATAAATTGATAAAAACATTCTCTAAATTTTATTATAGATACATTGACTTATTAAGAAAGTTTGGTTCTAAATGCAAGGCTCTTATACATCAGGGCATTTCACATCCAAACTTCTGTGGCAATACCATTTACAAAGCGCATAAATTAAAAAAATTGTCCCTCCAAACTTATTGATCCGCTGAACAAACTTATTCATAAAGGATATTAAAACAGCATTGTTGTTAAATCTTGTTGGAAAAAAAAATTGATCATCTCCTAAATGCTTTACACCATGACTAAATTTAAACAATTTTTCATAATTTGCCAGTATTTGGCATTGCACAATATCATATTCTTCTTTCATAATTGATGATATTGTTATAACAAATCTATTTAGAAGTATTTCAATTGAAATTTCATATGTAAGATATCATAGTCAACGGAAATTATGTCCTTTGCTAGCTGTCAGTAACTGCGAGAATTTGTCCGGACAGTACCTGTGTTTATTGTTTTCATGTTTTATGTACTTCATTGTAAGGGTCTCGTCTTGATTAATAGGGACTTTTTTCTAGTATGATTTTCACCGTGAGTCTTTTTGTGTATTTATTTTTAGCAATTCATCAGATATAGGGGGAGGGTTTGGATCCAAGAGACTACCAAATACATGTGGTTGCCAAGAAACATTTTAATGATATTATTTGCTATGGACCCTCAACTGAGAGGAAAATATTTTTGTATTTTCATGATAACCATTTTGACGTTATAACCAGTGTGGCTGCTTTCTTGAGTCGCAGTTACTATTGTACTGATTGTCATAAAGAGTATGATCATAAAGAAAAACACGTGTGCAACAATGATGATGTTGAAGAACATATCAGTATTTCGTTCTTCATAACAGTATTTAAACATTTCTACATTGATGAATGAACAAAACTTCTTGGCAAATCTTTTTTTTTCTGTCAACTGATAAATCTGAATCGTTATGATTGGACCAAGACGTTGATGTACACCAATGTCGACATTAGCTAAAGCCTTAGATCAATCCTTCTTCACATTTTTTACTGATTCATTACAAGTCTTTGTACAAAGTTTTTGTGAATAGAGGTCTTGGCAACTCTGTACTGCAGACCTTGTAGTCGTGAAAGGCCATCGGCAATGTGTCTCTGGATTATGGACGATGCTATACGTCGAAGTCGAATGACACCAGACCAGCTCTCATAGGACTAACTTCATTATCTTAGATAATAAGGTAACTTTTCGTCCAGTAATGTTATCTTCGAATTTCTTTCACTGCCAGCTTCAATGTAACAAATTCAAATTTATGGATGGCAATTTGTTTCTGATTTACTGTGACCCAACTAGAGTAGGCAATAACATTTTGGTTCCGTGATGGCACTGTTGCACATTTACGAGCTTGATCTTTAAAATCTGAAATGTCAGCTGTTATCTGGTACCCCATTTTGAAGAATACGGTGTTGTTTCTTTACCCCTGTTCTTTCCTTGGCATTTTCTTAATGACGTGTGCTTAAGTTCATTCAGTGGTCTGGCGAAGTTTGAGAACAAACAAATGAAGAAGTCTTTATCAACTTAATATAGTAGTACCCCACAAAATAAAGAAATTGTCGTTCTGCTTTTAGTGTAATTGGTTCTTGACAGTTTAGAGGGTTTGGTTTATTGTATAACAAAATTATTGACTCGCTTCATGAAATAGCTGCAATTTTTTTAGGTGATAACTTGAATACACATTTTGTGGGCCATTCAAAGATTATATTTATTGATGCATATGTTTTTCACTGCTAAGCTATGTATGTTTTTTTTCAATGCTAAGCAAATCGAGATGTTGACGTCAAAGTATATCCTCCATTGGTCGTTAATATTTTGCAGGGCTCTGTGAAGGTCCAAATGCAATTCGACTGAAATTAAAGAATTATAACCAATAATGTTGTCACAAATCCTCTCATTGCACCTACAACTTTCATTTCTAACTGTGCGTTGATATCTGTCTTCACTTATAACAATTGCTATGATGAACAAATCTCAATATATGATTGAACGGTGCTGTTTTCTATTTTTACATTTATTTAATGATAATGATGTTAATAATCTTCAAAATATTTTGTTCACATCTGCAGATAAGAGACATGAACTGGAAAGAAACTGGAAGTACAACTTCAAAATTTCGATGGATGCAGTTGAAGACTATGCGAGGAAGAATGCAAAGAAAGGGAAAGAAGATGTGGAGACGCTGTCGACTGGATCAGGTCCATTAAGTCGTTAATTGTGAATCGTATTCGGCGTTTGAAAACATCAATGAAATAAGAAATTCCGGTATTTCTTAATATCCCTTGTTTGAAAAACCCTAGACAATGGCCACGAAAATTACGTCGTTGTCCCTGCGGACAAACCTTCTGACAAATACTGTTCGTGTGTAAATAAATAATAAAATACCGAAGTTACTATTAATTTATTTTCTGCATATGCGTGACAAACTATGTCTTATCAGTGCAGAACAAACCAAAACATTTGGAAACACTATCTTGACTGTCTGGTTAAGGAGATGGGAATTGATATTTCATCAGGAAACCAAACTTACACTCCCACTACATTATCAAGGGAGGAGATTATTGAAAATCATACCGCCTTTTTACAATCCTTTGGAATCGAAGCGGATGATGAAAACAATCAGATCCCCTACATTTTCTGGGTCCCTAAACTTCACAAGAACCCGTACAAACAGCGATTCATTGCTGGGTCTTCCAGATGCACCACTTAGCAACTTTCCAAGCTCCTTACTACTTTATTGACCGCAGTCAGAGATGGCTTAAAAAGTTACTGTGATAAGGTCTACTCCACAAGCGGCGTCAGGTTTTGAATCTAAAAAACTCTAAAAATCTCCTTGAACAGCTATCCCCAAGCAGTCACACCAATTGCCGTATCATACAAACATTTGATTCTTCTACTCTTTGTTCTACCCTGCCACACAAATTTCTGATTTGAAACATCAATGTCTCTGCTCTAAAACGGAGAACGCAGATACTATCATTTGGTAGTAGGAAAAGACAAAACGTAATTTGTCAAGAACCACACGGAGTCAAACAAGAAGTACAAAATGTACACGGAGAATGACGAAAGCAAAATGTTTTAATAGACAATAATTTTGTATAATTTGGAGGGTGCGTTTTTCAACAAACAATCGGGATACCACTGGGAACTAACTACGCGCCACATTTAGCTGATCTCTGTCGTTTCTCGTATGAGGCCAAATTTTTACAAGGGCTCACCCAGAAAAGACAAAAGCATTTAGCTCAGTCCTTTAATCTGCTTCCGCTACATGGACGATTTCTTTATCTTAATAATTCCGAATTCAAGGAATATTTACACCAGATCTATCCCGATGAGCTTGAAATTAAAGAGACTACTTATACACCTACTTCAGCTTCTTACTTTGATTTACATTGACGAAGATGGACGTTTTAAATTTCAGCTATATATGACAAATGCGATGACTTTAACTTCCCTTTTGTGAACATTCCCTTTCTCAGCAGCAATATACCTACCTCTCCAGCTTATGGACTGTACATTTCACAGCTGATTCTTTACATCCGAGCTAGGTGGTTGAAAATTATGGCTTCGTTGTGGTTTGGCGGCTGCAGCGGCAGTGATGGTGGTAGTATTCATGGGTTGTTTAGCGGCGGCGATGAAGGTGGTGGTAGGCTATGGCTGGTTGGTGGTGGTGGTTAGAGTGATAATCATATCTAACCCTAACCTGTATGTAATTTAACTATAACCTTAACCCTTCTTGACTCTAAACCTAACCTTCACATAATCTAACCCTAACTGTACCCTAACCATAATATAACCCTTATCATAATCTTATCACCCCTCACCTTAACACTTACACTAACCGTATCCCTATCCTTAGTCTAACCATAACACTTACCCTTACTTTTATATAACCCCAACCCCATCCTTAATCTATGTCTATCCCTTACCTCTCCGTAATTTAATCCTTTCTATATCTATAAGCTAACCATAAACATTACTTTACTCTAACCCTACTTGAATCACTGTTCTTGTTGTAACATTAGATAAATTCATTATTTGTTCTGAGCGGTTCCATGTATTTCTCTGCTACTAACAGAACACTGATCTCATACTAACAGAACACTGGTTACTACAAGTAAGGTCAATTAAGGCCACTTCCGGTTTCGCAAGCGCAACCCAATCACTTCAACTTCCGGTCATGAGCCTTCAACCGACGTCACGTCTGGTGTAGTCACTTCCTGTGAAGTCACTTCAGGCCCCACATCGCTCCAACCTCTTTAAAGATAAGTGGACTTTGCCCATTACTACTGGCATTAGTTGTATATATAATTATTTAGTTACATTTGCAACAAAAAAATTATTCTTCTAATCAACAAAGAATTATTTATTTAATGACAAGTAGGATCAAAATATTTATTTTCACTGGCGCCATGATTAAATCGGTTATTTACAAAATCGCCCTTTTACTTGAAAGAATCTCTTGCCCTAACTACACCAGGCCAATTTTTGAGGATTTTTGGACTGAAAAACATGAAATCAAATCATAGTTTTTTTCTGATTGACACACTGATATTTCATTCATTCATTCCGTCTACCTTGACTCTCACAAAAGTCATCTAAAAAAATAACAGTTCCAAGTTACTGCAGCTTTGTTCATTCCCAAAAACGTTGCGTGTCGTATTTTATTTTATCTCGTGTCAGTCTAGTCAAGAAAGGGATATTTAATATGGAACTTTGGCATTTTTGTCAATGCCCCGTATGGGATTCGAACCTGCAACCCCAATCTCTCTGTGTCTTAGGGGCCGAAAAATCTGGACGTCTTCCTGAAAACTCTGGATAAGCATTTTATTCGAACCAGCAACCCCAGTCCCTCTGTGTAGAACCCTAACCATGGGGCTATAGCGACCTTACATTTGAGACTTGATTTTAATGTAATTAAAGCTAAGGTCATTTATTCAATCTGCCTAACCTGTATTGTACAAGGTGCGACAAACTGATTTTACCTGGATTGATTGTATAGGTGAACGGTTACGTCACCTGATGTGTTGACATGCTAAATTCCTATCCTTATTTTCCAAATGTTTTGATATGAACTGGACTGACGAGGCATTAGTTGCCGAAATAACTATATGCGGTATCTGAATTCACGCGATTGTTTATTCCAATTAGGGAATTTTGTGATGTTTTAACAGTGACTGTCAATCTTGCATTAGCATACAAGTTCCGCAGAGGAATGATGTATCCGTTAATCATTTCTCACCTCTGTTTGTCCCTTACTTTGGACAAATATATATATTATATTTATATATAATTAGCATCATTACATCATTTTACATTTTATTAGGTTCACTGCTAAATTTGAAAATAAAAAGGGTTCAGATAAATGTGACAATTTGTTAGAAATTTTAAAAGGTGTTCTAAAAAGCGAAAACAAATGATAAGTCAAAGATCTCAATTTTGAAATATAAGTGATCAAAGATTTTGCAATAAACAGACCTCTTTTGGATTTCCCATAGGTTTAAAATAAGCATTCACTAAAATTAATGTGGCAGAATAAATTGGATTCGATTCAATTCTATTAGAATGCTCAGAATAATATATATATATCAAGTGAAAGTATGAAAAAAATGGGATTCATGAGCAAAATTTTTATGAAAAAATGTATATGTATAATGCTTTCAAATAAAATAATTTTTACAAAAAAATAAATATATTCCTTCATTGTATTTGAAAGTGAATTAAAAGTCTAGACAACAAAATTCCAGGCGCTTATATCTCAATAACTCGCACACTTACCTATCAATATTTTTTGCTTAAGATTATTATGATCGATGTTCTCACAAACCATAAATTTCAAAACCTTGATATTATAAACTTGAAGAGTGACTTTCAATAAGTGTTGTTATAATTATTTTGTAGTCAGTTTAATTTATTGTTTTCTTACACTGTCTTTCCATCTTCTCACACGACACATAGCATTCATGTTGAAACAAATAAACCACATCGAATGGTAATATTCATTTTTTTTTCTGTGTAAAACACTTATTTTGTAAAGAATACAATTTCTCGTACTCGGATATTGAGCGAATCTTACAATGCCATTTGTACTACTTCAGTTTTTTTTCACAGTGGTTTAAGACTTTGATCTATATTATTTTTTATTTGGTCTGTGTTGTTCATCTTTGTATGTGTGTGTGTCTTCATTTGTCTTCTCTGTGCCGTCTATATCTATGTTTCTTTGTTTTTCCGATGTCGCCATTGCCCTTGGATTATTCATTTTAGGCGGTTCGGTTCCGACTAACTTTATTAAAAATGGCCCTTTCAACATGTTACTTTGGTTATCGCTAACTTGTGTAACAAAAGTATTAAACATATTGCTGACAAAGGTATCTGTTTTATCTTGATTGTTATTTACCAAGGTTTCGACAATTGTCTTCCGTTGCTTCCTCCAGATCGAAATAAAACTCAACACCCGTTATGACATCTAAAATTCCGTCATCATCTACATCAACCAAACGCACACAAGATTCGATTCCTGGAAACAGAGACATTCAAGTTTACATGTATCTTGTATTATAAAAGAGGGTTCAGTACATAGCAAAACATCCTCTCAAATTCATATCACTATGCCATTTTAAACCTTATTACAAAACTTGAAAGATACATGTATGAATTACATGTAACCTTTTAAAACGGTGGATGAAAATTCCCCCTGTGACACAGGGGGGAGGGGTTTCAGGAGGAGGGGGCGTACGACTACCCCTTTTCAAAACTAAAGAAAGAAATGTGTGGGAATTGTGTATTAAACTAGCCATATACTTGTAATATTAACACATCTTTACAAAAATACTTGAAAATGGTGTATTTATAGGATTTTTAATGAAAGGTGCGGTTGAAATTTTTTCTCCTCACCCCGCTTACCAGTTTTCTTGTCATTTTCGGGATTTACACCCCCTTTTGAGAATCCTGAATCCACCCTGGGCACAGCCTGTATGATTTTTAAATATTTTGTCTTAGCATTACACTGCCTTGCTTGCATACATTTTTCTGACAAAAATGTCCAAATATCGAAATGCACTGATATATCTGGGGAAAATACCTGGACAAAAAATACCTGAGTCATAATATAAATATCTCTCCTGTTAGACAACTACATGTAAATAGTCAGTCCCAAATTCAATAAGAAAATAAAGTACTGGGGTATCGGGATAAAATTCCAAGACCAAATTCCAAGTTCCCTTCCAAACACTGATTCTGGACCGTCTTCATATTTCCTTAATGATTAACAAAAAAAAAGGACTATAGGAATTTTCCTATAGTTATTTTCTTTATATCATTTTTATTTCATTTAAATAATGTATTTATTTTTATTTTTATTATTTCATATTTTGCTTTATTGTCAATAGGGTTTACAAACGACACGCATAAAAACAGTAGCCGTTCATGCAACAACAATTTTCAATAGTATTAAAAAACAAAATACCGAAGTCACTGTGAATTTTTTTTCTGCAAATGCGCATTTCGACAACTTATGTCTCTTCAGTGCAGATAAAATCTGAATGTTTGGAAGACCATTAACTGAAAGATGTTCAAAAACTGATAGAGAACAAATAACCTATATGATCTAAAAGCAAAGCCAAAATCATGTAAGAACACAGCTTTGCATGAGGGAGATACTCCTTAGTTTTCAACAAAATTTACAAAAATTTAGATATTGCAAGGTTTCAAATAGAATCGGCTTTCGTGTCAGCACCGAAGTACTGACTACTGGACTGGTGAAATTGAAGTAAAGGTATGATTTAAGTTGTTCTAATCTTGCGTACTTCACTATTTTTCATGAGGTTCATGATCGTTTTTAATCTTGCATGAACACTTGCATTTCCATTTTAAAATGTGCTAGGAGCCACGCTTTTACACTCCAGAAAACCTACACAATATTGCCTTTAATTGTTTTATTAAATTATGCATCAAACAGTGATAGGGTGAACTCAGATGTAAAATGTTTCAAGGGATATTATTCTATATTTTTTGTATAAAGATTGACGCAGTTATTATCAAATGTAAATTAACCTTTAAAGAGTTTTATAATTGTCAGTAGCATGTTGACGCCCTGTTTGCGTATAATTTCATAAAAAAGTAATAACAAACATATAAGTGTTGAATGTGGAGTCTTTTCTGTTAACAAAAATTGTTAGTTATTCTTTATGCAATATTTTTCCTACAATGTGTTTCAATGTAAATGTACTACCATAAATCAGTGGCGGATTTAGGGGGGGCCCGGGTGGGCCCGGGCCCCCCCTTAGGTCGGAAAATATTTAAAATTCCTAGGGGTTTTTAAAAAAATTGGGTTTCGGGCCCCCCCTTTTGAAAAAAATATTGGTCGGGCCCCCCCTTAGCAGAAAGTCTGGATCCGCCACTGATAAAGCACTGTCTGCCATGTGTGAATCGGTTAAATCACCATCAATGTATGTGACTCTTGAAAATTCATCATTACTGTAATAAACATAATTGATTGTTACAATGATAATCACTAATACAGAGTCGCGTCCATTGTTTATCTCGCCGATCCTCCGATCCCCACCTGGCTGACAGTGATTTACCTTCTGTAGGAAGAAACTGCTTACTCAACACGAGACTTTCGAGATAGGAACTTTTGTGTATTAAATTTAAGGCAACAATGAGTGCATCAAACCCAGGTAAGCGTGAATGAATATATATCTCTTAAAACAAACTATCTATTTACTTGAAAATTTCTTACAATGTGAAACTTTTTTTTCACATGAGCACTATTTACTAGTTATTATTTACGAAAAAAAAAATAAATCTGGTCGTTGAGCGGCTAGATTAAATCCAAATTCCCCTAAGCTCACAGGGTTAAATCAATTAGCGTACATGTATTGATGCAATAATTTTTTGTGTGTAGTAAAAGAATTTCCATGTGAGAACACGACTCAAATGTCCCGTATTTACATAATCGCATGGCCAATACAAATGTATATACTTGTGACTGCATTAAACTTACCCATATCTGATAATTTCGTATGCCAAGGTTTTGAACCCCTTTTGCTAGAAGATGATGATGATGATGATGATGATGACGATGATGAGTCATTTTCTTTCGGTATTAAGATATATCCAGCTAGGATTCCAACTCCCAAACATAACAACATTATTATAATAAATATTGCTATTAATGTAAGGGAACAGGGACAGACGGTTCTCCTAGACTCTTTCCCTGTGTCATGTTCCAGGTCACTGTAACTTCCATGATCTCCGGACGAGATTATATTCCTTTTCTCTGAAAAATAACTAAGTCGTAAACTTTCATACGTTTTTTCAGAAAAAATATACAGAATAGATTGATTGATTGATTATTGTTTAACGCTAACGTCAGCAATATTTCAGCTATATCGTGGCGTGAACTGTTGATCATATGATGAATATATAACTAAAACAGTTATTTAAAACTTATGGCTATGTACAGATAAAACAACTTCTAAAAGATAAAATCGTACGATAAACAATTTGAGAAAAATAGACGAGATTTGATGAAATTAAAAAAATGAATAATAATTATAAACTTATATTGTACTATACATATTAACAGCTTTTAAAATTTGAATAATTTTGTCGCCTGCGACGTTTGTAATAATTCTTTAAGTGAATCGGCTGTATAAAATGTCCGACGTATGTCGGCAACATCGACACAGTCAAGTAAAACATGTTGAATTGTGGAAGCACAATTACACGGAATACACTCAGGTCAGTCTTCTTTATTTAAAATATAACCATGAGTTGTTCGTGTATGTCCGATTCGACACCTTGTCGGAACAACTTGTCCCTTCCGATTTTTTCCCAGACGAACCAAGAAGTTTACCAACTTCTGATTGTATTCCGTGCAGTCCCATCTGTCTTGCCATATCTTTTGGATGTATATATATGTACTTATTAAATGCTTCTTGTCAGTGTACGGCACTGGACAATCCGCCACCTCATCTTCTAATGCATCCTTTGCTTCCTGGTCAACAACTAGCTGTAGGGATAATTATACTTTGTTCTACGGAATGTTAAAAAATGGATAATATGAAACACCTACAATGGCTGAAAATTATAATTACATGCAACAATTTCCAAGGGAACTACACAAGAAAAACACGTATTAGATAAAAGACAATCGTAGACAACGATAGGAACTCAGGAAAGCCGTACTTGGTACCGGCACTAGCAATAGCCAGCGATAGGGTTAAACCGGTTTATGGGTACCCAAACCTCCCCCTTATCTGTCCCGTTTCCCTATAGTATAAAAACATACGAATAAACCCCAATTAAGGTAGACTACTAACTCCATGACCACAATCTTGAAAGGAGAGAAAAAGACAATACGTAATTTTGAAAGATGGGTCAAGGGATGCTCGCCGCTAAACTAACGACTAGCCCAGGGAGTCTAGTCTGCTGGTAGAACACTGTCGTACTACGGAAGAAAAATCAAACTCAAAACTTCCCGAAGGGTTTGGTCAAGAATCATCATAAAGGCAGTATCAGTGAAAGGTCAGTATGTGTGCAAAATTTTCAGGTCACCAGGTCTCAAATCTAATTTCACGGATGCAAGCAGAATATCTAGCCGATATCCCCTATTACGTAAAGAAGCTTTTCCGGATTTGGGGGGAGGGGGGCATATAGGACACATCAAAATATTTTTGAATTCGATAAAACGAATTATAGAATTTGTGATAACGAATTTAATTCGTTATAACAAATAACAAAATACCGAAATAACTGTAAATTTAGTTTTTGCATATGCGCATTACGACAACTTATGTCTTTTCAGTGCAGATAGAATCAAAATATTTAGAAATCCATGAACACAAATATGTGCAAAAGCTGAAAGAGAACAAATTAGAAAAAGATCTAAATAGGAAAGCCAAAATCTGCTAAGGACAGAGCTATGCAAGAGGTAGATACTCCTTAAGTTTTAACAAAATTTACACAAATTTAGATATTACATGTACAAGTTTCCAAATAGAATCGGTTTTTGGGCCAGCACCGACGAATTCGTTATAACAAATTCTAGAACTCGCTGTAAAAAAATCAGCAAATATCTTTGATATGTCCTATACTGGCTCCGTATTTTAGATGATATTGTTAGACGACAGATGACGTTACATAAAGGATCATAAAGAAACAACTATTCATCTACTGAAATTAATTACCAAATTTATTTGTAAACTTTGCTTGCATTAGACATGTATGTCGGAAAAGTCATGTATTTGTTTTTGTATTTGACTGAAGTATTCAGATTGTTTTATCAAAAAATGTCCTCCAAAATCTTGTGAAGTAGTATGCTTGTCATGGCTATACAAAATGTTATAGCCACCCAATACTGCATAATATTTCAATGCAAAATATCTGCCCCTTGATTGACAGTTCTTTAGCACTGACTGGGGAGAAAAGCCCCACCACATTCTGCAAAAAGAACCCTTGTATATTTACAAGACTGCCTGGGTAGTGACACATTTCTGTCCCTTTAAAAGTTGCAAATTTTACTCGTTTCCCCTTTTTCCCCATTTTTTAATCTCTCATTTATGAAGTGCTTAACTTGTTGTCGACCTGAAAGAACAGAAAATCTGCTTTACAAACATTACACTTTGTCTAATTATTCAATCAATCAATCGATGCTAAATCAAGGCTTAACTTCTTTTATGCTACTTTAGTATTTTTTTATTTCTTGTTTTTCATCGCAATTTAATGTCAAGTAAATGTACAAGATATATCTCACATTGAATTTCTACGGAAGCGTAATTGATGGTACACGAAGAAGAAAACTATCTCGTAATTAAAATATTATTATTTCATATTTATGAGATAATAAGGCATGAGATAATTATCTCATAGTTTTGAGATATTATCTCATAATTTCGAGATTTTTTCTTCATGATAGTGGCATCAATACGCTTCCGTACAAATCTTTGTTGTCCTATAGAAAACAAAATGAAATTGTTAAAATGACTTAATGGAAAAATATGTTTATTTGACTTACCAAAATAAAACTTGGAAGATCACAATTGAAAAAAAATGTATGTTCATGATGCGAAAAAAAAATAGGGGCATGAATGCACTTCCAATAGGGGACGAGTTCTGTTTCATTGTAAAATGTAGAAACAAATCAAATTAAGAGAATAGTATCGATAAAAACTGACTGTCGGAAAAGTACCGTTGTTAAATACATTAAATATACTAAAGACATATATAATGAATAAAAATATCAAAAATAGTTTATACATGAAAATAAAAGTTATACAAATATGTTATACATAAAAATAAAGTAACACAAATAAGTTATACATAAAAATAAAGTTATACAACCTGACATCCTTGAGACACACACTGAGGACAGATCATTTACTTCGTGCAAACAGGATGAAATGTAAAGCCAGAACATTGCTACAAGTATAGCCGGAATATGAAAAAGTTGAAATGTCATCAAAATGTTGGGAATAAGTATTCGACAGAAACTATATAATGATTCATTAAAATTTTACATATCTACTGAAGGTCTTGATACCGGGAACGCCGCAAATATACCTGCTCCCGGATTCCTGTATACGTATAGACTGAACGAATGATTTTGGTCTGGAATATTTAACTATACGACAGAAATTCAAAATTTCCTCTGAAAGTTCCTTTTCCGGTCGCATTGCTCGGCCCAAGAAGTATATGTTCTTGTAAATTCATCTACTAAAACCGAAACCGGACGACATCGTTTAAATACAATATGATCGATCATACTTGTTCAACATGTCACATATCTATATATAGCTATCTATCGATTGATAAGTGCATTTTATCAGATCACAATTTGCAAGACTACTAGAAAATATATTGGAATAATCAATTCTCATCAAAATTGGCCTTACAGATCATATAATACACTTCTGATATCAATGTTCAGTTTGAAAAGACCGAATTTATGACCTTCCAAAACCGATGCTCTTTCAACCGGTCGATTTCTTTGGTCTCGGCAGAGTCCGGTTTCATAGGTTCTTGATTTTACCGTACAAGTTACATTCATGTTTTATCCTCGACCAAGATTGGTTCCTCATGTACTACAGATAACGTCGTAAGTATCAATTCACTTACTTAACGCATATACTTTTGTGGTTTTATCCAAGACTGATATCATAATTGGAAAATAAGGGAACGGCTATTCGATTCTTAGAGGATCCTGGCAGTTTTTGTATATAAAACCTGTAAATCCTTTTCGCGCGGTTGACAATAGACCGCAAAAAATTAGTACCTGCGAATATCTAAGGAACAATTAGAATGTACTAATATGTTTTAGTTGTTGCTAAAAACCGAGAAAAATTGATACCCTCGAATATGTCCCAGTTCAAGAAAACGCACAAAATAACAAACACGAAAATTAATACGCTTACAGTATTCTGGCCTAAATAGAGGTGAAAATAAATATTCTTGCCTACACCTCCTTGATCGTGAAAAAAGTATATATTCTGGCCTCCAGATTGCACAGTATTATGATTCCAATTGCCATTGCAACGCCCAATTTCATTGGTCAACGTCACGAACAACAACGAAGTTATTTTCTCGATAAACGCTTCTTGTCCGTAAATACGCTCCGGGGGAAATAGTGCAGAATATGGTGACGTCAAATTCAGTGAAAACATTCTTTTGATTTCATAAAATTGCAGTCTGAAATCCGGTGGTATTTAAACAATAGAAAATGAGCTCTCGTTTAGAAAAGATAAAAATGGCGATTGCAACGCGTAACTCGTTGTCATAGCCTGATAAAAATTACTTATTACATGAAAATTTATACTCTGTTATATTCATGTGACGTATCTTGATGTTGACAAATGATATTGTATTTTTAAAAATTGTTGATATTTCACGCATATTTTTTACTGAAAAATGAGATTTCCCGGAATATACATGGTTCCAAAAAGTTTTGGATGGAGGCATTTCTTTATAACGAAAATTTCCAGGAAAAATATACTTTGCAATTAAATATTTATCTATTCATTTGCAAATTTTGGACTGGGTACACGCAGTGGTTTTGACGAAATAAAGTATACAAAACCGTTTTTTCTCGCGACCATCAAAGTTACATAAACAATTTTGATTTTTATTCAATAAGCACGTGGGGTCTTTTAATGGGTTTTAACTGAAGGCACGCCTTTTTCCTTGATTGAACCAATGAAATCTTGTGTTGATGATTACCCTTTGAGATCATGGGTATAAAAGGAAAATGGCGCTGTTTCGAAACGATATGATTTTGCCTAGTAACACAGAATTAGATTTGGATCTCAGCGTTTCTTATGCAAGAATCGTTACTAAATTGACTTATAAATAAAGTATGTAAACAATCTATCTGTACATAAAATCTTGTCTGGGTATATGCATTTTAACGCCCTATAGCAATTGATTTTGACCAGTGTGTCCATTGAATATTTTCATCACGACAGCAAATTATGTAAGGAATTCGCATATTACCTCTTCTTGGGGCAAGTTTAATCAACTACAAAGTAAAGATCTGGGAATTGAATGAAGTTTTCACTAAATATTGTGTTTGTTTATTTCTTTTGAAATCTTGACATTTTGTTGATTGTTTATTTTCGTCGCCATGCTGTTTATTTGTTCCGAAAAAGTTATGAGACACAGAAGAGTTTTTCTAGAAGGGAGATAATTTTATACCACTAAAATCTCTCGCTGATTGGAATTAAAAGAAATAAAAGTAATAATTTTTAAGGAGTTAATGGATGTTTTAACGCGGCCTTTCACTCACAAACTTTACATAAAGTCCTTCGGACTATATTTAGTTTGTGAGTGAGTCGGTCGCGTTTACACATCGATGACTCCTCCAAAATGACTTTTATACCTATCGTAAAAAGTAAATATATACCCTTGTTCCAGGGGGTGAAAACAAAATTTCTGATTCACAAATTTTCGTAAATAAATTTTCTGGCAAAGCAAATTTTGAAAGACCCGCAAATCAGAATCAAATGGTCTTCCCCTAGAACCAAATCGTTATTTTTAGCAACATTTACGAAGAAAATATAGGGAAATCTTGCAACATACTTGTTAAATAACTAGTCTTCAGATTTATTAAATTGCAGTTAAAAGCGATTTTGCCACAGTTCGATACAATAGTAAAACAGTACTGACTTATGTGTTTTTGATGTTGCAAAAATAAAACATATTATTTTTATAATACGTAACGTACATCGATGGCTTATTGTTTACATCAAGCATTCAGTATAATAAAAATCATAATGTCCTTGGATGAAGGTGTTAGTTCGATTAACACACTCGGTGAAAAATTATTACCCTCGACGTTGTCCCTAACATTTTCATCCAAGGGCATTATGTTTATAATATTAACGGAAGAAAGAATTCGACCCCTTCCAGTCTGAAACAAAATGAAGTATTTAAACTGTTCTCAAGAATTAATAAAGGTAAGTCCTCAGGTGCTGATGGATTAACTAATATAGTGCTTAAAAAGGTGTGCCCAACGTCTTTGTAGACCATTTACAAAAATATTCAATTATTGTTTTTCAAATGGAGAATTTCCAACTATATTGAAAATAGCAAATATTTGTCCTGTATTCAAAAGTGGTGATAAACAAAGTAAAAATAAGTATTGACCAATCTATACTACTAAAAAAACGAAGTCCGATTTTCTAGACGGCATGTCCTTTCAACAACCAATCAATTAATTAAACTTCATTTATGATAAGTTTGATACCATAGTGTAGATTGAAAATTTCATCGATCCAAACATCATTGATTTCTTAATCCATAATAATTAACAAATAAGAATTTTATATTTTATGTTTTGAATTTGGAGTTATCGTCTCTTTAAAATCTCGGGTTTTAAAATCGTTCAATAATTTTCATATCATTGGTAAAATTGTAGAATGCATGATGGTTTACTTTTAAAATTAGAACAAATAGGAATTAGTGGCAACTTGATTAATTATATTGAAAATTACTTTTTGAACCGATCTCGGAAAGTTGTGATAAATGGCAAATCTTCAGATATAAAATTAAGTAATGCAGGTGTTCCTTAGGGCTCAATATTAGGTCTTTATTATTTTTAGTGTATGATAACTATATAAATCATGATATTGAAAGTCAAATGAGGCTTTTTGCTGATGACACAACCATGATAAAAGTTATTGATAATCTCAACTCATTAAATGTGTTAAATAATGATCTTACAAGTTGAAGCAGATGGGCCTCTCAGGGGAGAGTTACTTTTAACCCAAATAAAACTGAATATATATTTAGTAATACAACCAAAAAAGTTATGAATGATGATCTTATTTTAGTTGGAGTCATATTAATGCGGGAACATGAACACAAACATATGGGTTTAATTTTACAAGAGAATTTATCATGGGAGAAATAATCATTGCTCGAGAAAAAGCACCATTGTAGAAATAAAGTTTCTATAATATCAAATATTAATAATGCCAAAAATTAAACACTAGTGAATTTGATTTTCATTAAATATTAATAATCGTCATAATTGATTGTAAATAACAAAATGCCGAAGTAACTGTTAATTTAGATTCTGCAAATGCACATTTCGACAACTTACAGATCAAATCAAACATATTTGGGAATCCATATACCACAATAATTGATATATTCGTTGCAAATCATACAGACTTTCTCAATAATTATAGATTATTACATGGCATTTTTCATATCACACCCTTTATCAGCCCAAGGTCGTAATATCAGCCCGAGAGCCGTCAGGCTCGAGGGATGATTTTATGACCAAGGGCTGATGAAGGGTGTGATATGAAAAATGACATGTAATGATATTTTTATCATATACTTCAACTGTATTGGAAATTTTCAGATGAAAAATATCTTATAAAATGCAATATTAGTATTTAGTTATTGTTAATTATGATAAACATTGCACACAATATTTATTTGATATTGTGTGCAATGTTTATCATTTTTACGGAAATACACGAATTTGCGTGTGATAAAGCTTCCGAGTACTGACGGAAAGGCATGCGATAATTACCGGAACCAGTTGATAACGATGTCATATCAGCCCGCTTCGTCAATTTGAGTTGAAATCATCTGGTTTTATCAAGAGGTAAAATATTCATCATATCTTACTTAAGTATATGATAATCATAGTTATATTCTTGGTCGCCTTATTAATCAAGCTTTCAAACAATTCAGTCTCATACGGTCATTTAAAAAGTTATATACTAGTAATATATATCTGTCCCTTTTGGAAAAAATTGAAGATTCCTTTACTAGCTTGATACTGGGATGATCACTTCTTTTTACTGTCCACTGCCTTTCAATTGCCATTATTGTGGAGTTGCTACCGCAATGGGAAGGGTGATTTGGCGCGCCATAAAATCGGTTTCACGCACCCTTTTTTGAAATGACTGTGCCAGGTCGGGATAATTGTGGTCACCAATTTTTGCGGTGCTTTCCAACTGTATTGTGTGTTTGCCTCTTGGACTTTTGCTCTTCACAGTTCTGTTTGATTATACTGATATGGAAGATGATGAGAGAGCAATTATTTTTCTTGATCAGCAAAAAGCTTTCGATAGGGTTGAATGGGGATGGGTGAATTTGTGTCTGAAAAATTTTGGATATGGAGAAAAATTCATAGGGTGGGTAAATATGCTATTTAAGAATTCCAAAACCTGTGTTCAGAGAAATGGATTTATTTCGAAACTTATAAGTCTTACTCGATCAATCCGCCAGGGGTGTTCAATTGCACCGATGCTGTACATATTTCAAGCGGAGCCACTGGCGGCGTCGATAAGACTTAACCCAAATATAGAAGGAAGACAACTTTCAGTTCGAATAGGGGAGGGTATGGAGGCAAAATTGAACATGTTCGCGGATGATTCACAACTTCTTAATAAAGCTTAAGGGTCTTTTGAAGAAACATTTAAGGTAATTGAAATTTACGAAAAGGCATCAGGGGCAAAACTGAATATGAATAAAACTGTGGGGATGTATTTAGGGAGATGGCGAAAAAAGTAACCAATCTTTAAAAAAATCAAGTGGTCGAAACAACCAGTGAAAGCTTTAGGGGTTATGCATGGATATGGGGTAGACTTGGATAAGATTTGGTTGAAAAAAAATAACAAAATTAAATCATGTATGGCTGTCTGGAAGTCTAGAGATCTGACATTTGATGGGAAAGTTTTAGTATTAAATCGTATGTATTATCGACGATAGGCTTCGAAATTGAAATGCGTGGAATATCGGATAAATATGAACGTGAAATAAATAAGCTAATTAGAATTACACATCAGATTTTGCGTGAAGTCTGTTGCCAGCCGAAATAGAAATAGGAAATGGGAATGATTAATCTGAAACATTTGATCAGATCGAAACATATTAAAAGTATGCATTGTTTAATTAATTCGGAGCGAAATAATTGGAATGCCATAGGTATATTTTGGCTTACATCACATGATGGAAAATTCGATAAGGATTTTTTCTTGTGCACATGTTCAAGCGCTGAGGGACTAGACAACGTGTGTCTCCCTATTTATTATCAAACTCTTTTGTATTCTTGGACGGAATTTCAAACACTTCAAGAATTCTCCACAAAAACCGAACTTCTTGAACAAAATTTTTTCGGAAATTCTAAAATTAGATTCACTGGCAATGTTTTGTTTTATGCTAATTTTTCGAAAAACGGGATTAAAAAGGTTAAAGATGTGTGGGATATACATGCCAATTCATTTAAATATATAATATTTAATAAGCTTTCAGATAAAAGGAATTGGATATCGCAATATAGTCGAATTAAAGCCGCCTAACGCGAGATATGATAAATAATCTCAAGTCAGATATTGTTAATATTACGTCGAGTACACCTTGTACAATTAAAAACAATTTACAATTAGTTAGGAATAAAACTAGTGTTGTCATGGAAACAGTGGATATATCAGTGTTTTTATGGAAACTCTGTATTTCCAAACTGTCGGAACAAATGGGAGTTATTTTTTAACCATTAATTTAATTGGAAAAACATCTGAGTCAATTTAAATAAAAACTTTGGGAATAGGAAGGCAAAACAACTTCAGTGGAAGATTAATCATAATATAGTCTACACTGAAGAATTACTTCAAAAAATGAAAAGATCGAATGGTGCTTGCCATTTCTATGGAGAAAGGGAAACTTTATTGCACTTTTTTGTTAAAATGTAAATTAATTGATGAAGTTTGGTCTGACATTTTTCAAAAAAATCAACACAATTTGCGATAGTAGAGAACTTGATTATTTTCAAAAATCAGATAAGTTTTTAATTTTTGGAACAAACATCTTGGACACAAACATTGATACAGATTTATGAATTATTGACACTATATTAGTAACAGTAAAATTGGCAATTTGGAAATGTAGAAATATTGTAAAATATCAAAGGAAAGTAATAAAAAAAACGTCGATTCTTCATATGGCAGAAACTGAATTTCAGTTTGTTATTAGCCATATGGGTCATAAGTCTGGTAATCAAATGTTTTTCGATTACAATCGTTTATTTCTAGCACAAACACACTATGTTGTCAACGTATATTTGTTCCGCCTAACAGAAGTTCCTTTGGAAGAAATATTATAAACATTGATATTATATTTCTTCTTTTGGGAACATCTGATATATAACGTTTATTCCGTCAGGGACAAATACTGTAATATTTGTTCATTTGGAAAGGATATTCCATAATATTTTATCATTTTGGAGTAAATGCTATGATAAAACTTCTGTTCCGTGACAAGATGTTTTGAATTTCATGACTTCATCAGTATACATAAACATATATAACCTTTGTATTAATCCATTTATGTCTGTTATAATCCATTTTAAACTGTTAATTACTCTATGAAAAGATTTGATCAATGAACATATTTCGTGTCTTTAAGTGACGACACATGATTGAATTTTTCACGGGATATCCGCACACATGTTATTATTAATATTGGTGTAATGTAATTGTAAATTGGTGTAATGTGATTATAAATTATCTAAATTGAATATTGTATGATTGTTAATTACGTTCAAACGTGTGCCTCTCATTTTTTCCATAGCAATGAGAGTTTATATAGACAGGTACCCATAGGTAGGCTTATCCCTTGGCTACCTAGGGTTCAATGTAACAGGATGTTGTTGAATAAATTATGTAAAAGAAAAAAAAACTTTTGAGCTTGACAACTTAATTTAAATAAACAAATACTTACCCGTATCTTGACTCTGCACTCAAAACAATTTACTCAAGACATGAAATACGCAATTGACACGACATTGCGGGAATTCATGAAAGGCAAAATGCATATAATTTCTGATATATTGGCACTGGTGAAAGGGTGAATGATATTTTATATATAAGAGTACAAAATACCAAACTTTTGTTATGCTGTACACGTATTTCAAGGCGTAACATCTCATCAGTAGCATTAGAATCAAATAATATGGAGAGTCATAATAAAAAAAAAACCAAATAGGCGGAAAAAAAGTACTCATTACCAAAAATACCGAAATAGGAAGCCAAATCCAGTACTAAGGACATTTACCGAGTGCCATACACGGAGTGAATCCGTATTATTCTTTAGAGAATAGACCATTACAAAGCAGTTTTTTCAGGCAAGGTTTATTGGTTAGGATCTCATGATAAAAATACAATTACAGATTACCGTAATTATACAGGAGGCGAGATAGCCATCAAATTAAATGGTATATATTTTATTCAAACCAGCAAATCATCATAACTGTAGTTAATGTACTCAACTAATTCCTAATTCTACATTCGAATTCGGAATACCGAATTAAAGATGAGCTTTTCGGCTTTCGTAGAAAATACAAGATATATGTTTTTCGATGAAGTTAACTGCAACTCTGTTCAAATGTTAACCTGTTTACTTTTAAAAATATGATAAGTCAATAATTTGTAAAAATATTTCAATTTGGAAATGATGACTTCTCAATGAACGTCAACATGCTCTTACTAGAATACATGTATGTCTGAGTAAACGTTTTAAATAACTGAATTAAATATGCATTGTATTTTATATTGTACTGAAAGTTTCAGTGTGTGAGTGATAACTTGTATTGTATTTTGTCTTGTATTATATTGTCTCGGGGAGAGCAACTTCGCAGCCTTCGGGTTCTTAGCCTTCGGGCTGTTTGTAATCCTCTTTAAATAAATAAAGCATTTATTAAAATTATACCAGTTTGACGTTCGATTTATGTTTTTAATGAAAAGACGATTTATGTTTTTAATGAAAAAGACGAAATAAAAAAATTGGCCTAAAAATTAAGTTCGATTCGTCATCCGGCTTGTTTTACAATATGCTCGATTAAGATATGCCGTGTATTGGTGTCCATTAAACAAAGCATTCCAACTTATATTTATTCGGTGTATATCTAATTTTATCTGACTGTTTATTAATTGTCTAGTATAGATTTCTGTTTATCTTGAGGCCATAGGTCAATAGGAATTGAAGGATATGTATAATTTTTGTCAAATGTACTGAAATTTGACAAATAAGTATCAAATGATAATCATGAGTAATGAAGGGATATGGAACAAAGTATCTACAAATACAAGATATAACCAGGTAGTGGGACATCGCTTTTATTGTTTGTCACCATTAGGACTTCAACAACGTGCTCTTGTCATAGTTAATTCAAGACGGTCCTTAGTACAGTTTGAGCGGAATTCATTTGTAGATGTCGAGCAATGTTACGTTCATGTAATGTTACGCCCATGGATATACCATCACAACATATAAATAACCACAGGGCACTCATCGAGTCAATTAACGGTCAGAAAGCATTGCATAATAAAATTGTGAGATGTGGGCACTATATGTGGTCAGGCGATTATACATTTGTAATTAAAGGAATGCTTATATAAGTTTTAATCCTGTAATGCGATTTAAGATCGACACAAATATTAAACTTTTATATCAGATTTACAAATTTTCAGCATTACTATTAATAAGTCTAAAAATCTTATGGCTGATATAGGTATTGCATTTCTAGAGTTACATTTATCACTGTCGTATGGAAGGCTAAATTTCCTGCCCCTACCCATTTCTCCCATTTTCCAGTGGCAATCAAAAGTCGTTACCCCCGGTTGTCCCTTCCACCTTTATTTCTTTCTTCTTTTACTTAATTTTTTTTGCATTGATTAACTTGTTCTCGTCCTGATATAGCTGAAATATTGCTCACTGGACCTTAAACTCTTAACTAATATACATGTGCAGGATGGGACAAAACAAGATGGTGGACAATATTTGTCGGAAACGGGCAGGCATGAAGAAATGTTTATTTTCTTTTTGTATACGATGTTCTTTGAATAAAATATAAATTGAGATCAAGAAAGTCTTGTTCAGTTTATTATCTGTTTATGGCATCGCTAATGTGTACATATGAATGTTTTTTTTTATGAAACACCCATGGTATCACTACAATTTAGTTTGAAGCGGGTGGTGGTGTGTATTTTAATACGCTGATTGTTGGAAAAAGGGACCTAGATTTAAGCATTCTTTAGATCAAGCTCTATTGATTCTGACCAGATTTGCTTATTTATGTGTCATATTTAAATAAATAAAAGTTGAATATTTGTTTCTGTGCAGGATTGGAATTGTCACCTTTTTACCAAAACTGTTCAGGATTTGACATCGATTTTGGTTCAGGATCAGACATTTTGTTTTATTCTTTGTCTTAAATAGGGTGAATATTATATCTACTTTTACGTTTTTTCATTGATGTTTACCTTTCGGTGCATTTAATTTTGTTAAAATGTGAAAACATGTTGAGTCTGTCCAACAAGCAGGTAATTGTCCGGTATTCATTACATTAAGTGTGGGCTTGAATTGTCCGTTACGGCACTTTCCATAGAGTTTAAAGACCAGTACTAAGTTTTCTGCTGATCTTTTGTATGCCTGTTTTGGCATAAATTTTTTTTTGTTAGGCGGAATAAACACGTTGACAAATATCTACATGTACTGAAAGCTTCACTCAACTGTACGATTTTCCGTATAAATTTATTTTTTTTTAAAGAAAACATTTCCTAAAAATTAATTTGCTATTTGATGCAATGGGCTATATTGGCAGTTGTAGATTGTCATAACTAATGACTGTTTTGATTTAGTGATGTATAATAGATACATTTCTTACATTTGTATGTTTAGAAGGTTACGTTGAAATGCAGTTATCAAAGGACAGCTGCACCCCAAGCATTCACGAATACGGTTTTACACCAAATTAAAAAGTCTACCTGGGTTAGACTATGCGGTTTCCACATTGGTGTTTATTTATGCACTAATACTGAAGTTTTTTATAGTCAGCATTGGATACAGAGCTGTCGGCTTTTACCCTATTCCCTAACTTCTCATAGAACCTACACATTTTCGTATTTTTTTTTCCTTCAATCATATCGATATTGCTTGGTAAATCTGACCGAGTTATATTAAGTCAGGAATTTCCCCTCGGGGTTTTCCCTTACATTGTGCGATAAGCCAATGTGCTTAAATTGTACAATTACGACTATACCCCAAGTTGAAATGAACAGGTTCTTACACTCGTAAATGTGGGGATACATTTGGGCGTCACACTGCTAACACGTTTACTCTGACAAAAGTCAGAATACTCAAGCTGAGTTTCAGTTAATTTTTTCATTGATTTATATGAATCTAATTTTTGCATAGGCAATGGCCATTTTAACAATAATTCATGCACAAATTGTTACTAGTATGGGTGATAGGAACAAAATAAGAAACAGTGATAGAGAGATACAAATGTACAGATTGGCAACTACTAAGTACGTCAAGGGTGACAGACATATAGTACCGAGGATGCAACTGACATGTCAACAACACACTCAAAACTTTTCGATAGTTTTGTGAAAGCTGATATTATAGGTAAATGTCGTCGGATTGTTATTTAAAATGGTGATAAGCAAAATTACCGAGAGTTTCGAGCGTTGTCAGTTACATATACCATTATCTAAAAGTATGTCTCTGTAGAGAACAAAATAATCAAAAATAATTTAAATAGAAGGGCAAGAACTAGCAAAGGACATATAGATGATTGTTCGATCCTTTTTCTGTATACAGCAATAGTTCAGTGTTTTATGCATTTTGTGTAATTTGAAGAATGTGCGTTTGTTGTTTTCTGTGGTATTAATTTGTTGAATT
This sequence comes from Modiolus philippinarum, assembly GCA_002080025.1. Classification (NCBI taxonomy): domain Eukaryota; kingdom Metazoa; phylum Mollusca; class Bivalvia; order Mytilida; family Modiolidae; genus Modiolus; species Modiolus philippinarum. The sequence goes on from MJUU01060939.1 coordinate 27,924, forward strand.
TGTAAAACTATTGTTTTACATTAAATTTAGAAATGTTTACATGTTCATAAACTTTAGAAAATGTGATAAATAGATCCATACCTGCCAACCTCCAAAAGTACTGTGGTGGGTCATGACCCTACAATGTGCATTCAAATGTTGGGTCATAACGCACGACGGCATTTTTTTCAAAGTTAAAATCTGTTTAAAACAATATAAATATCAAAACAATCAAAGTTGAATTGTTAAGTAAAACTGTATGCCCTTATTTTATGGGCTCTTTAATTAGGAAATAAAACATTCTTATTTTGTTAAAACATATTTATTTCAAGCTTGCATTGTACTCAATGCACACAATTTTTGCCGACAAAGGAAATCTCTTTTTGTTTGTAAATTTTATATGTCAATTATTTGACATGGTTCTTCTCAAAATTTATCAACTGATGTATTGTCAGCAGCTAATAATCCATGAACTCATTTGCTACTTGTCGACTTCTTTGTTCTTGTAGAACATTAGAATCTCAGACCAATTTGACCAACTACAATATATTATTTATTATTAATTTTGTTTTTTATTTAGGCTGAAAGGAAATTGTTTGGTATCAGTTTAAGTTCTTGTTAACTTTCAATACATAAATGATGTCTTCAAGATGAACAATAGTAAAAGCGTTGTTCCACTGCTTTATTTTCCATGAATTCATTGCGATTTTGTCTCATGTACAGATGTAAAGTTGCTGCAGACCCCTTTATTTTACTCTTGACTGGACCTAGTATATGACGTCTAACATAATAAAATGCCGGTTCTAAAATGCCATCTAGATCCAGTAGTGAAGTTTGCAATATGCAGATGCATTTTAAAGCCTCATACAAATTCTTTCGTTCCCAAGCCGACTGGTAGATAACGATTAGTTGCATTTACTGTGCAGGGTCCAGACAAAGATCTTTACCTTACAAATGGTTTATCCAATCTTTATTACTCAATTACCCGTTTCAGGTGCAAAGAACTCACAACCACAACCTCCACGTTTTGCCGGGTTATCGGCGCCATCTGGTGTAAAACTCGCCAGATTGAACAATTAGAGTTTACGATTCAGGGAACATGCGCGGGAAAATATTTCAAATAGATAAGTGCTACCGTAGATAGGTCTCATTCTGTATGCTGCTGTCGAATAAATAACTGGTTTCATGTTTGTTGTAGGTATTGCCCTTTTAATTACCTCAACCTGAACTGGTATATAATAACAATAAAAGAAAATATTCGGAAAGCCTACAATTTTTCTCCGGAATCATTGCAAAATGTCCAATTATATATACTGAAATTTGTCCGCAAATAGAAATAGTTCGTAAAATGTGACATTCAAATTCATATAGAAATGTGAACTACAGATGAACACTCACCAAAAGATTGACGTCCAAGCATGTATTTAGCGAACTGCAAAATTTGAAAATCAAACATTTGGCACGAACGAATTTAGCATCGTAATAGATATTGCGCTTGAGTAAAAAGTATAGCGTCGATCTATGACGAAGGTACTCACCAGACCAGTGTTCCGGAAACAAAGTAGACAAGGTTTTACTTACCATTTATTTTAATTGTTGCTTTTAAGGTAAATGATGCGATTTTTAGTTTGTGACATCTGCACTGAAGAAACAAAAGTTGTTGAAATGCGCTATTTCAGAAGTTAAATTCATAGTTACTTCAGTATTTTGCAATTCATTACCAATGGGCCGATGCAATTTGTGATAGACCGTTAGTCTCCGAGGGAATTCTTTAACCCA
>MJUU01060939.1:31012-59883 GCA_002080025.1 Modiolus philippinarum
CCCTGCAATTTTGAAGAAAATCTGAAAACCCGTCTTGGAGTTATTGCCCTTTTTCCGTAAAATTTTCAAAATTTTAATTTATTTTATTTTTTATTTGAAAAACTATAACAGATAGAGGTCAACTTTAAATTGCAAAAATGTTCAGCATATCAAGATGTACCCACCCTGAAATTTTGAAGAAAATCCAAAACCCCTTGTAGGAGTTATTGCCCCCTTTTCACCGAATTTTTAAAATTTTTGTATTTTTTGTCTTTTAGTTCCTGAACTATAGAAGATGAAGGATAAGTGTAAGATGATGAAATGTTTGCCATGCTGTGGCGAATTCAAAACTTGTGTTGAAAATAGTTTGTTGACCTCCATTTTCAAAATGGCCACCAAAAAAGGCGGGAAAATTCAGCATTGTCTGATTTCAATGAAATTAGGTTTCCAAATAGATATTGATGTTGCGACTTCAAAACCAGTGTTGAAAATTGTTCGTTGACCGCCATTTTCAAAATGGCCGCCAAAAAAGGCGGGAAAATTCAACATTGTCTGATTTCAATGAAATTTGGTTTCCAAATAGGTATTGATGTGGCAACTTCAAAACTGATGTTAAAAATTGTTCGTTGACTGCCATTTTCAAAATGGCCGCCCAAAAAGGCGGGAAAATTCAACATTGTCTGATTTCAATGAAATTTGGTTTCCAAATAGATATTGATGTTGCGACTTAAAAACTGGTATTGAACATTGTTCATTGACCGCCATTTTCAAAATGGCTGTCAAAAAAGGCGGGAAAATTCAACATTGTTCGATTTCAATGAAATTTGGTTTCCAAATAGGTATTGATGTGGCAACTGCAAAACTGATGTTAAAAATTGTTCTTTGACTGCCATTTTCAAAGTGGCCACCAAAAAAGGCGGGAAAATTCATCATTGTCTGATTTCAATGAAATTCGGTTTCCAAATAGATATTAATGTTGCGACTTTATGGTGTTAAAAATTTTCGTTGACCGCCATTTACAAAATGATGTCTAGAGACTTCAAAAATGGTGTCAAAAGTGGTCATTAGCAAGAATGTTTTTTGTCAAAAAAGCCAAACAAAGACATAGAGTAAAACATTATCAGACTTTAAATACTGTTCAAGATATTGGTTGTGTTTGAGCTACCAAAGTTGGAGAGACTGAAGTTCAACTGTATAACTTACAATGTCAGCTTGATTGTTGCAAATGAAAACCAGGTGAGCGATACAGGCTCCTGGGAGCCTCTGGTTTTATATAACACCTATCTTTGGTGAATACACCTGCATATCTTTAGAAAATCTAAGTAATATTGTGTAAAACCATTATTTCACACACAAATTGATCAAGCTAAACTTTCAAAGTAACAGGTCAAGGCGAATCTTAGTGATATGATTTTTCAACACGCCATACTATATCAGGTTGTATAGCCCAAATGTAACAGGTCATAATGATCAAAGGTAAAAGTTATTGCATTATTTTTCATATGCTAACATCCCCTTCCTTGAGGCATCAAAAATTGTCCAGGCTTTAAGCGTAACAGACAACATACTTTACCTGTAGCTTCACCTAGGATTACATTACTTTGTATTGAAATTCCACAAATGCAAATAAGAAGAACAAGAAACGGAGCTTTCCGATTATGACCAATCTTTAAATTCCAATCCTGAACCAAAATCGATGTCCAATCCTGCACAATTTTTGTAAAAAAAGTAACAATTCCAGTCCCGCACATAAACAAAAAAATAATGTAAATATGACATAAATGAGCAAATCTAGTCAGACGGATAGAGCTTGATCTAAAGATTTAATCTAGGTTCCTTTTCCCAACAATCGAGGTCTTAAAATATGTGAAAAGAGGAAATTAGACACCACCATCCGCTTCAAACTAAATTGCAGAGATACCATGGTGTTTCATCAAAGAATAAAAATTCATTTGTGCATTCTAGCGATGTCATACACAGATAATAAACGTGATCACGAGATAATTTTATTTTATTCAAAGAACATCGTATGCACAAAGAAAATACAAATTTCTTAGATTCCTGTAGGTCCAGAATCATAAGAAATGGATGCTGCTTCAAAGTTATCAAGACCATTCAATAGTTTTCATCATATGGCATTTTATCGTTAACGTCATGTTTGAACGGCAATTCTTTAAAGTTTAACTGCATGATAACTTTATATGTTATGAGGCTCTCGACAGTTATTTATCGTATAATATCAACCCGTAAGCCAGAAAATGAAGAGCAGGGGCGAGTAAGCTGTCAAAAGCCTGATAAATTGTGTATTATCCTTTATTTTGAATTTTAGATTTGAATTATTGAACTGATGTTTCAAATTCAACCAAAGTTGCAAGGGAAATTCGACATACATGTCATTCGCCTTTTAACAGCAATTTGCAGTTTCAAAAACATGTTTTTTTTATCATTTAATTGGCAAAGGTTGTGTAATTGGATGAATAATTTGACCGAACTACTCGAAATAATGTAGGTTTTGAATGTTTATACTGAAAAAACAGATTTGTTTAAGTTCAAGAAGAACAACAAAATATTTCATAAACCAAAGGAAACAATGTACCCCAGTAATATTGCGGCATTTCTAAACCTGGACGATTTATTTGTGTGCATTTATCAGAATAAGAAGCCTATTTTTGATCGAAAAATATGATAATGACAACAATAAAGTAAAATTATAACGACGCCAATAGGTACTTGTTAAATAATTGAAATTGAAATGCGAAAAACAATCATTTTTAACGAATATGAAACTGTTGACTTTTTCTAATTAACATTGAAACGTTTCTGTGTAGTAGCTAATACTTGTGCTGGCCCGAAAACCGATTATATTTGAAAATTTGCAATATCTGAATTTAAGAAAATTTTGTTCAAACCTAAGGAGTATCTCCCTCTTGCATAGCTCTGTCCTTAGCTGGTTTTGGCTTTCCTATTTAGATCCTGTTTGTAATTTGTTCTCTATCAGCGTTTACACATATTTCGGTTCATGGATTTCCAAGTGTTTTGATTTAATCTGCACTGATCAGACATAAGTTGTCGAAATGCGCATATGCAGAAAGTAAATTTACAGTGACTTCGGTATTTAGTTATTCTGTCCTTCTACTCCAAGCTAATTTAACTCGTTTCCAATCTACTGTGGAAGTACTTTTATCCGTGGGCATCTATTACCGTAGTTTTCATAAATATCCCTATTTCATGGGTATCAAATTCATGGTTTCGAATGCTATGAATTAACAGTCTAAGGTATATTTCTTAGTTTCGTTGTTTAAGTGAACCAAGAAATCCACAAAAATTGAACCCAACGAACATTATGACTTTCACAGCATTTCATGTTTGGTTTTATTATGGAAACGTGTAAGCCCTTGGGAGAAATATTATGAATGCAAAGTACTTAACTCTAGTTATAGAGGCACAGAGATATGTTGGAAATGAATATTGTGTACAAAATTTTTTTTCGGATTTCTTGTAAGAAATGTGGTCTCTGTTTATATTGAGATATTGGGTCATTGTTGAATATTTCTTTTTGAGATGGCTCACTCATCACATTTTTGAATTTGTTTCAGATTTCGGAATTCCTCTGGTTTTCTCCAGTCCAATGACTTTAAAAATTTTGTACACGGCCCCCCACTTTTATTTTGTGAATACCTTCTATAAGTCAAATTAAGACATCTGACAAATTTTTATAAAATTCTTGATATAACTTTCTGACTTTTAGACAAAAATAAGTCCTAATGTTAATTTAAGGGAAAATCCAGAGAACTCCATTTCTTGCCAAATTGTTAATGTCATCTATCTCTGTGAAAAGCACACGGACCTAAATATTTCTTTTAACCATTTCATTCAGTCTACAATGCTCAATCAAATTAAAGGGTTTCAAGAAATCCTTAATATAAACAACATCAGGATTGAGCATCCTTAACCAAAAATTTAATGAACTTCTTATTTTTATACTATATGACTTGACTGAAAAGATAAATGCATCTTCACCTAAAAAACTGTAATTTTAATGTAGTAAATTTTAATTTTCGCACGAAACTTGACACAAAGTATATAAATAAAATTGTTACATACAGCTCTCTCCCTCTATATATATTATTAAACAAAGTCACATGGCAGTAGAAAACAGAAGAAACAATGGATTGACAGTTACACATACGAACATATAGAAACAAAGCAATACAACTATGAAATACGCAATAAAAACATAAAATACTCAAAACCAAGGCAAACCGAGATTTACATCAGGTGCTCTGGAAGGGTGTCCTTAATAGCACCAGACACAAACAAGACACAATGTCAATGAGTCCATCCAGACTTAAGTCAAATTCGCTAATGTCAAATCCATTAAGACATTCCTCTAGCTGAAAACGTCCCTTTTTTCGGTTTTAAAGGGGGGCATACGTGATTTTGGTGAGAGAAAGAATAACATGAAATTGTCATGAAATCACTAATAACAGATTTAAAGCGACAGGGAATTAAGTTGGCAAACAGTACACATAATGTAATTGTATATGTTTGACCATCTTTATTCTGGTCAGAGAGATCAGCCTCTGCAAATGGACCGTTTACGTTATAATCTCCGAGGATATTCGACAACCCAGTGGTCAGTACTTCGGTGCTGCCCGAAAACTGATTTCATTGGGAAAATTGCAATTGCTAATAAAAATTAATAAATTTGTTACAAAACTAAGTGGTATTTTTTCTCGTGTATAGTTCTGACTTTGGCATTTCATTAAGATCTTTTTTGATATTTGTCCTCTATTAGATTTTACAAGTTTTAATTTGATCTATCAGGACAAATTTATAATAATACGATAATTGCTTTACTACTTAAAAGTAAGTTATGATTGATAAAATGATTATGCACTGCAAATATTTATATACCTCATACTAACATATTTTATAATTCAATCAACCTCAAAAAATCTATTGTATTCTGAGTGAACAAATGAATAGACTTAGGGATACAAAGTTTTATGACAGATGTTTTAGTTGCTGTTTCATGACAAGTTTAAAGCGCATTGAAGTTGTGATTTAGTACCTATTTCATTTATAATTTATTGTTTTTGTGACATACTTCCTCATGTCTTGAATGATATCAAGACACAGGACGTGTGACAACATATGCAGATCTGTTTTGAAGCATGAAATCCACATCAGGGTCATTTAAATTTAGAAATTCAGGTATCTTTTACTGCAATAATGTTGTCCACCTGTAAAAATGAAATTTGTACCAGCAAGATTTCGGTTGTTTATCAAATACCACTATTTTATTAAGGAAAGTATTTTTATTCATTAAACGACCAGTAAAACAACTGCTTTTCATCTGCAAGATTTACAACATTGGACCCTGTAACGTGCACACAGATTTCTCCTGACTGCTTCTGGACAATCTATACTTTTGTCACCATACTCACAACCTGTAACGAAAACAAAACTATATTGAAAGACCGATAAAGCCAATACTTTCTTTTTTCAACACCATATTCTACCTGACTGTGTGACGGGAGTAATGCCTGGAGCAGATCATGCTTATCCTTCAGCAATTCACGATAATACCCCAGTTTTTGTAGGGCTGCACACTGCTAGTGCTTTATTTTTGTGGCGTTCTTGTTCATTTTTGAATGTTTGTTTTCTTTTTGTCATGTTGTCTCAATACATGTTGGATATGAATTGCCGTCATTTGGATTCTTGATTTTGGAATTCCCCGTCCATCATTTTTGTTTCGGTATTCGTTTGCCGATGTATTCGTTAGGCTTATAGTTTGTAGTCGGCTAGAAATGCCACAAAAATAACACACTAAGAGGCATAGAAGAAACAGTCGGTAGATGAAGTGCAAAACAATTACTTTTATTTTCATTTTTAGCTCACCTGGCTATGCCAGGGTGAGCAATTGCAATCACTTGGCGTCCGTCGTTCGTCCGTCCGTCGTTAGCTCACTTTCAAAAATCTTCTCCTCTGAAACCTCGGGGTCAAATGGAACCAAACTTCAGCTGAATCATTACTAGGGTATGTAGTTTCAAATTTGTCATTGTCTATCTCTTAGGTCAAACAATATGGCTGCCATTACTAAAAAAAGAGCATAGGGGTAAATTGCAGTTTTGGGGAAATAACTCAAAAACCGTTGCAGATATCAAAAATCTGCCGAAATTTTGAAGAAAATCTTATGACCCGTCTAAGAGTTATTGTCCTTTTTCCATAAAATTTTCAAAATTTTGATGTTTTTTTTTATTCAAAAAACTATAACAGATAGAGGTTAAGTTTAAATTGCAAAAATGTTCATCATGTTAGGATCTACCCACATGGAAATTTGAAGAAAATCTGATGACCCGTTTAAGAGTTATTGACCCTTTTCCGTAAAATTTTCATTTGTTTTATGTTTTTTATTTTTTATTAAAAAAAAACTATAACAGATAGAGGTTTAAATTGCAAAAATGTTCAGCATGTTAAGATCTACCCACATTGAAGTTTTGAAGAAAATCCAACTACCTATATATGAGTTGTGGCCCTTTATTGGTCATATTTTTCGTCATTTTATACTTTTTGTCCTATTTTTCAAAAACGCATTGAGATAGAGGTCAAGTTTAAATTGCAAAAATGATCAGCATGTTAAGGACTATACTTTATTGAACACAGTCAAGTTTTCCGACGTCTTCCAAGATGGCCGCCAGCGGGTAACTTAGTTTACTGTTTGACCTAATGGGAAAATTCATACAAAGACCTTCTTCTTGAGAACCAACAAATGGATTTGAACCAAACTTGGCATGAGGTGCTGACCAAGTGTTGTTATTTTGGTGCCGATCTGTCATCCAACATGGCCGCCAGTGGGGATCTTAATTTTAACATTGGACCCTAAGGGAAAATGCATACAAAGAACTTGTTCTTGAGAATAAATGAATGCATTTGAACCAAACTTGGCATGACCTTCTTCTTGAGAACCACCAAATGGATTTGAACCAAACTTGGCATGAATGATGCTTATGAGGTGTTGACCAAGTGTTGCTACTTTGGTTTCGATCCGTCATCCAACATGGCCGCCAGAAGGGGAACTAAATTTTAACATTGGACCCAATGGGAAAATGCATGCAAAATAACTTCTTTTTGAGAACCACTGAATTGCTTTGACCCATACTTGGCATTGATAATGCTTATGAGGTGCTGACTAAGTATTTTTACCTAGGTGCCGATCCATCATTTTATGTGACTCATAGCATTGGACCCTATGGGAAATGTGCACAAAGATATCTTCAAGAGAACTGCTGAATGGATTTAAATCAAACATGACATGAATGATACCTGTTAGGTGCTGACCATGTGTCACCAGCTGTGAACTTTATTTAACAAAAGATCTTCTTCTAGAGAACTGCTGCATAGATTGAAACCAAATTTTGCATAAATGATGCTTATGAGAAGTTGACCAAGTGCTGTTACTTAGTAGCTGATCCATCATCCAATATAGCCGCCAGCAATGAATAGGACCCTATGGGGAAATGCATGCAAAGATATGATGGAAAACCACTGAATGGATTCAATTTAAACATTGCATAAATGAAACTTGTGAGATTTTGACCAAGTTTGTTACTTTGGTGCTGATCCGTCTTCCGACATGGCCACCAGTAGCAAAACTTATTTTAACATAGGACCCAATGGGAAATGAATAAAAAGATCATCTCCTCTGATACTGCTTGAACTATTTCAGTATAATTTTGATATGATAGTCCTTGGGTGACCCTCTTCAAAGTTTTATGTTCAAAAGCTGCCAGCAGGGAACGTAGATTAACATAGGTCCTTTAAGTCTAGAAACTGCATTCAAAAATTTCTCTGAAAGTGCTTTAACAATTTTAATCAAATTTTATAAAAAAAGTTTCTGATTTTTATGTACATACACCACCAATTTGGAATTATAGTGCTGCATAGGACACAGGTGAGTGATACAGGCTTTTGAGAGCTCTTGTTCATCTTTTATACTTTTTATTTTTACATTTTAAGTAATTTTTTTTGTTTTATTTGTTTGTTTGCTTTTGAAATCAAGCTTGATTGCTTTTGAAATCAAGCTTTTTGACGAAGTGAATACCGAGATTTCTAGAGAACTGATTTTCTTCCGATTGTCGTATGGACAATCTATGCCTCATTCGTCTAGATCTAGTAAAAACATTCTGAAGACCATTAGCTGAAAGATGAATAAATATTGAAATAGAACAAATAAATCAATTGGATTTTAATAGTCCGCCCATTAAATCAAACATTAACAGAGTACGATGCTCCTTAGCTTTCAGAATTTTCAAGAATTAAGGAGAAGCAGGTTTAAAAGTAGTCAGTTTTTGGTCAATAAATAATACGTATAAGTACTAAATATTTGGTTGACGAATACCATCGAAAGTTTTAAATATTCAACGATTACGGGAAGATATTATTGAATCAAGATCATACCTAATAACTAAATACCGAAGTTACTGTGAATTTACTTTCTGCATATGCGCATTTCGACAAATTATGTCTCATCAGTGCAGATAGAATCTAAATGTTTGGAAGACCATAAACTCAAAAATGTTTAAAAACTGATAGAGAACAAATAACTAAAGTCATCTAAATGTAACAAATGAACAAATAACTAAAGTGATCTAAATGTAAGTCATAAAGCATCTTTTCATTCCATTTCAAGGTGTAGACTTGGATTAGGCTTTAATTTTTTTACTGATTTAACTTTAAATATTTACAGTATTTAATATCACCATGTTCATACACTGTATATATTTTTTTATATTTTTTTTTCTTTTATTTTCTTTTTTTTGCGTATAGGGTTCCAAAAGGTTGTCCTGTTTCTGTCTATAATTTGGTCTGTTCAAGAACTGACTTCCATGTGTTTATGTATATAAAACTTTAATAATCTCACCCTTGACAAAGTCGAGTGATATGTTGTTATTCTACGTTTCTACTGAATATTCTCATGACAAATTTGTTTATTAATTTTGTTATTACCTCTATTTCATACTTTATTCTTTTTAATAATTTTCAATAATTTTTTTCCGAACATTTATTTTGGAAAAAGCTAAACACATTGACTTTAATCTTTGCATAAAGTTAAACCAATATCTGAAGTTTTTGCTATGTACATAAGACTTTAAAAAATGGTCGCCATTTCCATGATGGTCACCATTTTATGTTTAACAATTTCAGGAATTGCATTGCAGAATTTGTTCATATTTTGTATAAATATTTACTAAGATGAGAGGAAGCAATTTATGCACTTTGAGACACGGGGAAAATTATTTTATTTGATAACGGGGAAAATTATTTATTTTGATGACGGGGAAAATTATTTACTTGATATGTATTTGATGTGTATTCATTATATTTTTAGATATAAATAAACAAGGAGAGCATAAATGTTAAAACCCAATAAGTATCCTCGGATAATCTAAAAAATATTGGTCACCTTTGAATTATTTACAATTTTTTTATTTACTTCAATATACAGATTGACAAGATTTGATCAAATTTACTAGTTCGTGTGTACTGTATATCTTATTTTTTGTTGCTAAAGCTTTGGTTTTCTCTACTTAAATTCAATTCAATAAAAACCCTAATTAAGAAGTAGTAATCATAAAGTTCTGTTTATATATTTTCTGTGTTTAAACTAGGATAACAGCGCAGGAACAACAAAAATTACTTAACTCATTAAGTAGCTTTAATTCGAATTTAGTAACTTAAAATGAATTTAAATTGAGAAAAATTACGTTTTAGCAACTTCAATGGAGTTTTTCTATTTTTGTCGTTCGCGTTTGCCATACTTGCCGCAACTCAAAAATTTTATTATCAGTATAACGTCATTTAAGGGAGGATAAATAAAAACATTTAAAGGGTAGCAATGTAAACTACAAAATTTGAAACATGATGAGGTGTCAAAATTGTAGCTTTAATATTTGAAATATACATAAATATACCATGTTCTTTTTTTATTTCGCTATTTGTTTTTAGAAATGGTTAATTTGAAGTAATGCAAGTGACTTAGTATATATAATTATTATTAAACGACAAAATACTATCCATTCCTCGTCTGTACATAAAAATTGATTGTATATTACTAAGAACTTCACCTATACTCATAATGTATTCATGTTACTTTAATCCAATATCATTTTTATTTAATGAGTCTGGATTTCCTAATTACTTATGAATGTTTATAATATTGAACTATATCGTTTGTATGGTTATTGAAAGTCTTCATCCTATTATATCACCTACACAATGACTCTCAAAGGTACATAATACCATATTACAACACCTATTGATTTACCTGCTGAGTTCATGGCAGGTATATAATTACAATTATCCCTAGTTTTACCTATATTAGAAAAATATTGATCAATATTTGTATAAATCTGTTTGCATGGCAACGCTTCATTATAACTATTCTGCACTATCATCTTCATTATTCTTTTCCAGGCAGCATAATTTATTTATCGTCGTAATTTATCCTAAATTATTTCATAATGGACGGATGTTTAAATTTGGACCCTGTACGGATACCAAGACCACAGTATTATTCAGTGGTAGATCTAGCAATAATGAATAGTAAAAAAGAGGTAAGGTTATGTATAGATTTAATTTAGCAAAAGTGTCATTTTGTATAATTTTATTATCAAAGTAAAAGTCGAGATTATTATCATGACTTTATAACAATTGCAAACCTTCAGCTTTCCGCAAATACACTAATTTGTGACACGTCTCTTTAAGATTATCAAATAACAAAATACCGAGGTTACCGTAAATTTGGGTTCTGCAAATGCCTCATCAGTGCAGATCAAATCAAGATATCGGTATTTGGAAATCCATGAATTGAAATACGTATAAAAGCTGAAAGAGAACTGAGTTATGGGATATATTTTCAGACGTTTATTGGTAAGCATAATAACCTTACCTGGCTTATCTTAACATGTCTATTTGTTTTTTTTTGTTTTTGTTTTGTTTTTTTTTTGGGGGGGGGGAGTTTGTTTTATTGGTTTATTTGGTTTTTGTTTTTTTTTTTATTTCTTTGTTTTATTTTTTGTTTTGCTGTATGTGTTTGTTTTGTTTTGTTTTTCTTGTGTATTTGTTTGAGAAAAAACTAAATATCACGAGTGGCATAAATTAAGTAGGTTCAAGTCAAAATCCCTGCTTCAAATACTAAAAAGCTTGATCATTTACATTATTGTGTATGATGAAATAGTGTAATTTATTACACAAGAAAAAAATTTGTGACAAGTTCATAGTCAGGATAAAATGGGTAACATAGCTCTATGTGCTGTAATATATGGCTAAGAGAATGACTGTGGTTTGAGGTCTTCTAAAAAGTTTAAATAATTTTAGCTCGAGTTGCATTTTACAATTAGAGTATGACTCAATATCTTGAAGTGAACCTTAGCATTCTAACCTACATATAAACTTTGACAAGCATTTGTTGCAATTTGGATTGTATAACAACAATCAATTATAAAGTACGTGTATCCTTTGTGTTTAAACAATCATTAATAAGAGGTTTTCATTTTGTTTGTAATTGTATTCTTTTTTGTTTTGAATGTTGGATGGTATTTATTAGAATGAATCATTCGTTGTTTGTTTTTGTATTGACTTTTTTGTCACCATTATTTTAATTAAGTTATTGGAAGATTTACCATACGTTGAAAACAAAACCTTTACACTGCTAGTGCTTTAGTTTTGTGGCATTCTTGTACATTTTTTTTTTGTTTTGTTTTTGGTTCTTTTTTTTTGTTTTGTCTTGGCTATGCTGTCTCAATTCCTGTTGGATATGAATTGCCGTGATTCTTATTTTGTTTTGCTTCGGTATTCGTTTGCCGACTTTTGACCAAAGGATATTAAAATAACTGAACATTAGAACTTAATATCCACACATTTCAAGCTTTTTAGCTTGTGAATATTACAACACAATGATTATATATTTCAATATATCGAGTTCAATATAATGCAGCCTGTGAATTAATTCAACTGAAGTTGATGTCGGTACTCCAACGCAATATTTCAGATTTGAGAATTCAATGAAAAAGATAGTCATCTGTTTCAATTAATAGAAAATACACTTATTATCTTCAAAATTGTCGGGTTTAGGAAAAAATAACCTCATTTAGTAATGTAATTACAATTTGTACACTTCTCGTATTATTTTTCGTATTTACCGGTCCAATTTAGAGCTTAGAGAAAATTGCTGAAAAATTAAATGGAGTTAGGGCGCTTTGAACAGTATTTCAGATTTACTACGACAATAATTCCAGGAAACTAGTAAAAGCTTAAATTGCCGTGCACCAAAACTCAAGACGACTAGTTAATGATTACATTTAAATTGCCATGCACCTACGTGCATTCATAAATCTATTTGAAACTTTGCAGTTTAAAAAAATGGTTGCAATTTAAATACGATACTCAACGTGCGTCTTCATGCTCCTTGTCACCATTAATTTATAACCCATTGAAGCTTGTTTAAAAAAATATTCGTTAGAGTACATATTTGATGTTAAATCAAAAGTTTATTATGGAATTGGAGTTCCTAAGGTGTATTGACTGCCTTTCATCTTAATGGACATAATACTGTATTGAAAACAAAGAGAGGTGAATAATATGTCAACAATTATAAAAATATTTGTGCAAGAAAATAAATGACCTTCACAAGAATCGGTCATGGATGGACAGACAATGATGGTTGTATAATTATGAGATATTACTTTTTATCAAATCTGATTAATTCATTGGATATCAAAGACATTTCAAAAAGTCTAATATATATATCGGGTTTAAATATAATGACATGACTAATTATTATACTAATAATCATCAAATTACTTTGCAATTTGGGCTGTGATAAATATACTACTTACATTGGTGCACTAGACTAAAATATTAATAAAGGGAGCATTAACTCCAAAAAATAAATAATTTGTCAACACAGTCGAAGGTAAAATAGTCCAAAATTCATTTGACAATACTACTACCTTGAAAAAGCAGTATAATTGTAATGAACATTCGAGCTTGCAGTAATCTCAATGAAATATTAAAGAATCTGTCGTAAGTGCCCAAAGTAATAAAACAAGGAATATTAGCTATCCCTCCTGAAGTCTTTATAGGCATTTAAACAGAGAACAATACTTAAACATCATAGCGAGCTGACCACAGCACTTGTATAAGGAACAAAATGAACAGGAATACGTGCACAACCACTGAACTCGCGTGTAATGTATATATCTATGTATCTATTTCTATACAATAATTTACATATCTACGTAGGAAATATTTTATGCTTTTGATTTTACGCCTTTAATACGTGATTAAAGAATTTATTGTTCCTGCAACATTTGTTACAGCCAAATGAATGGTCATCAAAAGTACAATGGTTATGTTTTGCATCATTTCAGAGAGAATCAAAATTAAAAGATTTAAAGACAAAGTATGTTTCTGTTCCTGTTGAAATTGTAACAATTTATAGAACGAAACCAACATTAGGAGTTGCCATTCAGGGCGGAACTGACACATTTCAAAAGAGGCCCAGAGTAATAAACATTCAGGTAAGAGCATATTTTCAAAAAAGAATATCCATTTTATATTCGACTGATAAATCTGGTAATGATCTAGAATAAAATAGATAATGGTCTATCCCGAATGTTAACTTGGTTCAAGACAATTTTTCAAGTTCATAACGTTCACAAAACGAACAAAGAAAACAAACTTATTAAACTAGGAAGTACTGTAAATAAGATAACAGGACACGATTACAATGGCCGAATATTACAATCACATGCCACAACTACACAAGAAAAGCAATAAAACGTAGAAAGCGATATGAACTTCCATATCCGGCCTTGGTACCGGCACTAGCAAAGAGCAAGCGGTAGGGTTAAACCTGTTTATGGGTAGCCACCCCCTTTCTCTCTGCCATAAAATCCAATACAGGCAGACTTCTCTGAAACCGCATTTTGGGTATGAATGGGTATGAAATAAATAAACGTTTACTAATATTCCTACACAATTCATGACGGTAAAAAAGTAATGCCAAAGCAGTAAATGTTCAATTGGTATAAGAATAACTTAATGTCTGATGCTGTCAAATGTAAAATAATCATTTGGAACTTGCGATATATTCCATGACGTGTCATTAAATGAGCTTAAATGATTTCAATAACGATATTTTTATCAACCAACGACACTATAAATATAGTTTCACGAAGAGCTGAAATTGAATACCTTAATAATCAACATCAAATAAGGCGGATAAAATAGTACACAATTCAATGCAATTTAAATTTTATTTCATAAAGATATGAACTAGAAAATGTTTTATTTTTGTCTTCAGTCTTTAAGATCACCCCAAGCAAAACAAGCAAAAATTTATAATTCTCTCTGCACTTTATAAACTGATATAAATTCATTTTTTTTTCTTTTCTTTTGTTTTCTTCCAAATAGCCTGGTGGATCAGCATTTGCTTCCGGTATGTTAAAATGTGGACATGAGATTCTTGAAATAAATGGAATTTCAACCTCCCAACTCACACACAACGAAGCAGCAAATCTAATTGCAAAAGAATTCAAAGCAACAACTGATGTAACTCCCATGGAGTTAGTAGTGACATACTCCTGTTGAGTATATGTGACTGTAATCGTTTGGTAACTGTGAACTTGGGAGCAATTGATGAAGAACACGTCTGAGAGAACGGCATTCATCAGGTCGTGTTGTGCACCTCATTGTACTTGTCAAATACGTGAGAGAAAGCTTGCTAAAACCAAGTCCACAGTTAGAGCATTCTAGAATAAAATGTTGAGATTTTTCAAAAATATTGGTGCTTTGCTTTTAATAAAGATTTTGATATTGTTTGAATGGTTTGCGTTTTTCCAATGCGGAATCGACAACAAATTCGTTACGACTAAAATTACATGTTAATTAAACATCACACATGCATTATTTTGTAGTTTTGTTTTAATCAAAAAAGATATATTGAGATGCAAAACAAATGCAATTAATTTGACTTCTAAAAATGACAAATTTGACAAGTAAACCTTTTGAAAATCACCTGTCAGAAATTCTAGTAGAAGTTTTTTTTTAAATATGCAATTGTGTAGAAATTTAGCTTTAAATCAAAATAAATTGTATGCACATGAGATGAAATAAAAACAAATGAATATCGACTCAAACACTAAAAATTCATTAATTTGCGGCAGATAAGGATTACATACAGACAAAGACTAAATAAACAGAATATAATACAAACGCCTACAAAAAGCATTAACAATGTGAACTCTTAAAAAATGAGTAATATGACCTGCTCAACACGTGGTACTATCCTTTAGATGTGACCGACTAAGTATACAGTACGTACACTGTACTTGCAGTGATTCATCGGTCATATTGTTATTAACTTATACAATGAACCGTAGATTTGGAAAAAAACAAGAAAGCAAACGAAGTTGAAATCGGTTCCACTTTTTAACCTATCGTGCTGTATTCAAAAGGTTATAACAGAAACCGATTCAGCGCATGATAATACAGCCATGACCCATCATCAAGTTGTAAAACGTATACTGAGGTTTTGAATTCAGCTGCTAATGTGCCAATAAATTTCCATAGAATGAAATTACAAATGATTCTTATATCACTGCATTCCGATGCCTTGAGTAAGAAACAGCCTAGCTTAATAGACCAATTGATTAATATTAAGATGTAAATGGTGATTATGATAATTATATATCTTACCTGGAATACTTGTTTTGATTTTGTTGCAAGTTTCACAACAGTTATAACGTATTGATTTGCTGTAACACTGATAGGGTTCATTCCTAAGTAACGATTTGCATGTTTGACCTTTCAGTACTCTACCAGGACTGTCGCCAAATAAACAACCATCTGCAATAAGATATTATAAAACTTATTGTACAGAATATATATATAGCTAACAAATGTAAAAACATTCATATTTTGAACTTATAGCAACAATATACACAAAATAAGCATTTTATACTAATCATATTTATATTTTTTATTCTTGTCAAGAGGACAAGCAGCTTTGTGGTGACGCTGAGGTAAGCTGTATGAATCTGAATGAAAATTACATAAATTAATTCTTTATAAAAACGAATACACCTATTGATATATGCGTCAGTGGTCGAGGTCTCGATACTAAGGAAAAAAAGAAGTTTAGTCGATAATTGTTTTCCAAGAACAGAGTTCGTCAGTGGATTTAAATGTTAAAAAAGACGAGACTTGACAAATAAAATTGTTTAATTCAGGTTTTCAAGAGTCAAACTCATAATGTTTGGACCTGTTCTTAAGGATGCTTGTATAAATGGATTTTAATGAAAACTACACAGATAAAAGCTTTTTGGATTAGTGTGCGAAAGGTTAGGGTCACATGCACTTACCTAAGGGAATAAAAAAAATCTAACGTCATTGAAATTGCAAGAAAATATAATGTAAGATACCCAAGGGTAAGATTTCTAGTCTCGGACGAAGCTTGCTGATGGCGAGAGGATTGAAATCTTTCCCGAGTTTGTCTGAGATTCTCATGGCTCGTACTTTCACCAGTGTTTGATTTTATTTTTCACTACATCCTCTCTAACATAAAATTAAAATCTGCACAGATATGTCGTCACCGAGTTACATCCCTTTTTGTAAAGTCATAAAATCTGAAATGTATACCCTAGCGTGACATATTTAAGAAAGTATTTTTTCGTACTTAGCTTGAAAGTGTTACTTCAAACGATATATCAATATTAAAATACGTAGATTAAATACATGTATGGCTACAAATGAGAATGTATTGAAAAAAATCTAAATATTTCTTCAAATGTTGCCAAAGCGAGGTCATGATTTCATCGGGAAAGGTCTCGTGTGAGCTGTCTTGTTCCCCGATGTAGAAGACAAGAAATTTTCATTCTGCTTAAAATAGGAACTGTTGTGGCTCAAAGTGAAAAGGTCTGAAAGTTACTTTTTATGATATTATCAGAATGCATGTTACATTTAAATGAAATATACAGAGACAAAAGGTTTAGCGACGGTTAAGACACTTTATATGTTTAAGTCAGTGGATCTAAATTAAGCGTGAATTGAATCTATAGAAACTAATTCATATAATTATTTGCTCCTTTACCACAAGCGTGATGATTTCGACTTTTCAACAGTGATCTTCCGTTTTTTAGCAGTAATATTCCCACATCTCCGGCATATGGCATCTTCGTCTTACAAATTATTCACTATTGCTATGCCTGTAGTTTGTACAGCGTTTTTTCAACAGAGCGAAATTACTGTCTCAAAGACTTATACATAAAGGGTATGTTCGATCACTGTTGCAGTTGTCACTGCAGAACTTTTACGTTCACCGTAATTTGACAGTCCTTTGCAATGTTTCTATTTCACAGATGAGAATAGATAGGGTAGATCAAGAGTTTACTGGACTGACAAACACCTAATGGGACTAAACTTGACATATCACTGGCAGTATGACGGGTGCCATGCTTACACTTCTGAAGTACACGATAGTACCTCAGTTTTAGTAGAGGCTCAAACTGCTAATGATTTACTTTTGTGGCGTTCTTGTTCATTTTTTATTATTTGTTTTGTCCGTGTCATGCTGTCTAAAATGTAGATATGAATTCCCGTTTTGTGGAGTTTTGATTTTTGAATCCCCCTTTTTGATTCGGTTTTCGTTTGCCGATGCATTCTACTTTAAATTTTGACCTGAACAATTATTACAGCAAAGCCCACAAGCTTTCTGTTTTTTTTTAATCGAATGAACACAAGGAGTTTCTTTCAGGTAAGTTAAAGAGATTTTACTTTTAATTATTGTATTAAATTGTAAAATACAATAAGAATGCTTTATTCTAACATAAGACTAGGCAAACAGCGGAAAACAACACAGTTGTGATTCCCAAGTGCTATCAGATCGATATTTCATTAAGAAATCCTCTATGCAAATACTTTTGTAGAAAATTACTCACCAGGTTTATCCCTCGGCGCACCTGAATCTGACACGCATGAATAACCACGACATAACTAAAAAAAGTGATACTGGTATTACATCATGAAACAGTTTCACAGTAATAGTACACAATTTTATTCTTATTGATGCTTTCTTGCAAACATGTCGAGGAATAATTGATGCAGTTGATCTACATATTACGCATTTCCTTGAATTTTTGCTCAGATTCTATTAGTTAAACATTTTCAGTCGGCTATTATACATCTCTTAGTGTTTGGTCTTCTGAATATTTTAATTTTGGTCTGCACTGATGAGACACCAGTTCACTAAAACATCAGTAACTTCGGAAGGTTTTTACAGTTTGTACAAAGTGGTTGAATTGGTTAAAATATAGAAAATGTTTAATATGATATAAGGAATTCAGTTATATTTATTTGCCACAGTATGCTTTCATGAAGTAAACAAGAAATATCTGTTTGTGCAAGTTATTCTCCTGATCGACCTGCAATATCGGAATCTAAGGTCTCGATACAAGATATCAATTTGCTTTATAAGCTTTTTATAAAGTGTTGCCAAAACGTAGCGTTTTTAATTCCCCACCTTTTGTTTCATGCCAGCGATAGCTAATTGGGCAAATTTCGTTTCCTCTACGATTCAATTTTGCATAGATATATATCATCCTATGAAGTTGAATGGTGTTTGGATCCCTGTTTCAGAGAATTATATCGAAAATTTTAGAGACAACAAGAATTATAAGAAAAAAAACAAGAAGTCTTAACAATCTATATTTGTGAGACCTAAACCTGATTATATTGATCTTGATGCAAACTGTGCAAATAAATACTTTTAAATACTTAAATACTTTTAAGAAGTTATACAGTAGATATGAACATTTGATATCTAGATATGACGTGACTAGAAAACAGCTAATTATAAAGGACATTTCTCCTCCTCGATTTTATGGAAATGATGTTAAAAAATGTCAAAAACTGATAAATAATCCAGAAAAACTTTGACGTAGCTTACATTTTTGAGTTTACATACCAGTGGATATTCTGAACAAATCCGTTAAATTGGCTATGAATTCTCAGTGATTTGAAGACTTTACATATATATATATATATATATATATATATATATATATATATATATTGGCCTCTCACTGATACTTCCGATGTCTACTGAAATACATGATAACTCTTTACCAAACACTTCGGGGAGTTTTGAGCTTGATTTTTCTTCCGTAGTGCGACAGTGATTTATCAGCTGACTAGATTTCTTGAGCCAGGCGGCAGTTGAGCGGGGAACACTCTTTGACCCTTCTTTCAAAATTACGTTTTGTCATATGCTTTTTCTTTTAAAAGATAGTGGTCATTGAGTTAGTAGTCTACCTGTATTTTGTTTTATTCGCATGTTTATGATACTATAGGGAAACGGGATAGAGAAAGGGGAGATTTGGGTACCCATAAACCGGTTTAACCCTACCACTGACTTTTGCTAGAGCCTGGACATTTGTGTGCTAACCCGAGTTTCTATAGTTATTTATGTTTGTCTCTTGTTTTCATTTTTGATTTTTTGGTGCAGTTTGCTTGTAAATTACGGCATGTGAGTTTAGTTCCTGGTCGTTGTAAGTGTTTACTGTTATCCTGTTTTTGTAATTAAAAGAATGTTTGAAGTCAGATAAAAATGATCAGATCTCTGGACAAATTATGTACGTAATAGTTAGGTCAGTAAATTGCAGATGTTGACCTCACTGTACCCGTTATTGTCATCAAATAAATATAAAAATAAATAACAAACTGCATTGTAAAAAACAGTATACCCCCTCTCATTCGGAATCAGTTTGAAATTTTGAAACGGATATAGATTACCATATCAGTGTTTTGACTTATATTGGGTTAGAACATTCAACTTATAAAACATGCATCAGTATAAGAATCAAACTGTTATGATCAAATTTGTTGGAAAGTCATCAATACTTAGTTTACCAATCGACTTGTACCTCGTTCTGCTAATAGATGTAGCTTTTTGAGAAAAAAATCAAATACTGTATTACTGATGATGGAGAGTAGGGAGTGGGGTCAAATTACCTTGAGGCCTATTTCCCGTTTTTCTGGAAGCTGCTTTACATTTTTAAATGTCAATTTGTGTGTGTCCTTGGTGCCTTTTGCGTAAGCCAGTTACTTGTGCTTCTCAATCGGAAATTTTAAAATTGTCAGAATATGCAAACCTTGAATAATTGTAAATTATCGAATGTAGTTTAACATATTGACCATAATTATACAAATTCGAAGTAAAAAGTGGATTAACGTACGAATGTTATCTTAAGTCACATTAAGAGTTGATGATTCGAATAGACTCTTCAATATGAATTTTATATTTTGTTGTTGGCAAAACATTATGTTTGTTTTTCGTAGAGGAAACAATGTTGAAAATATAAGAAAATACCTTTCCACGTCCACATGTTGTACCTTCTGCTGGTAGAGCTAATATACAATTATCATCTGATCTAGTCATGTCTTTACACCACAGTCCTGTACAGACATTTTCATAGTTGCCATTTCCTATCAAAGACTTCAAAATACTGTATGATATGAGACGAAACTTGTAGAAATAATTATGTGCAGAACTAAAAATAGTAGACTTAAAAACTTTATCTTTTTAGATTAATAGAGCCTGTACTTCATATTTTCAAAATTGTTCGATCAAAATAAAAAGCAGCTGTTTTTTAAGATAAATCATTGCGTTTATAATTTTATGATATCATTTGTGCGCTGTAATTGGTGCATTTTTAGAACTATGGTGTAAGCCTGGTATTTCCTGAAATAGTACATGACGTTCTATATAAGGAAACGTCAGATTTATAATATTATTGTTATGCCAAGACATCGGATTTAACTGGCAACTTCAAACAAGAATAAAATCATAAAATAATAAAGCAATTATAGCATGGCAAGTTGGGTCAATGCATTGATTAATATACCTGATTAGAAATATTGAACTCGGACTGCGTCCTCGGTCAATATGCTCTCGTCAGCTCTATAAATCTATGTATTGATGTATTGACATAATTGCAATGCTATATTGGTATAATGTCCACTTAGTGAGAAAATCAAGATCAGAGAGTGAAATGAATTTAATAAAATAAAATATTGGACATGTTTATGTTGTGCAATCAAAATTATAGTAATTGTCAGTTATTAGCCTACAAAAAATATCAAGATATGGTCGAATATAAATATTATACAATTATAGTCTGTGTGTGAGGTCGATGCGATATTATATCGACCTTGGAAAAGGTAATCGACCGAGGATGATATCCGAGGTCTATATGCTTTTCCAGGTCGATATCATATCGACCTTATTCACAGACTACAATTATTATTTTATTAATTTATAGAAACACTGAAGAGGTCGTTTTTATTCTTGTCTAAATAATTAAAACTTGCCATATACATTACTATTTTTAGTAACATGCGATATAACTTTTTGTTATACCTTTTTCTAGTCAATCTCAGAAAATATAGTGGGTCATGTGATCAGTTCTCCACTAATCAAATTTCTCAAACGATATCAAATTAATAATAGTGTATAATATATCTTAATAATTTGCAAATAAATACAGAAACAACAACCAAAAAATCATAAATCCGGAATACATCTCAGTATAAGGATCACATCCAGACAGAGAACAGCACGGGCGAAGACAAAACAAACAGAACAAAATACAGATGCCACGAAAAAGAAACACGAACACTGTGAATCAAAATGTTCGGATTTTGGTCTATAATACCCGCTGTACAATTTATTGACATTTCTATACTTACTCTGCAAGCGAATGAACCTTTTCCAACAATAAATTCACATTGTTTATCCACATTAAATCTTTGTCCTAGCTTTCTTTGTGCAGCAGATCCAAATCTTTGAGGGTTTCTATACTTTCGCCGCATGCAATGTGACGTGTAATTACTACAATAAAAACACATCATATTATACATCGCCAAACGAATACCGATGCAAAAATGAGGAAAGAGGGGATTCCAAAATCCCAAATAAAAAACAATGGCAATTCATATCAAACACAAATTTTGACAGAATGACAAAGACAAAACAAATAGACAGAAACGAACAAAAACGCCACAAAACTACAGCAATAGCAGTGTGAAAACTTGAGGTAACATCAGGTGCTCCATAAGGGTAAGTCTGATCTGCTCCATTTGTGACATCCGTCACACTTCTAGTGGAAAGTCTGGTTTTGTCATGTATATAATTTTGAGACTTCTTTCAAAATACTCTATTTTCCCAAAAATACCTATCATTTGAAAAATTTTTTAATTAAACTTTTTTTATATAACTAATTATTATCTCTTTCTTACATTGGTGGTTTTGGCTGACCCTGGCTTGTATTGTATAATCTCTTTGAAATGTTTCCTATCGTTAATTTTCTATTCTTGCAAATATTGTGAACTGAAGAAACATACACTGGCTATCTGCAGATCAAAATTTTGCTTCAATTTCTTATTTAAAACATTGCTCCCCTGGATTGCATGAGAAAATTTTAGCTACCTGTTTAGTTTGTCTAAATATAATCCAATTTCCTTTTTTGTACAACTCGAAAACTGCCATGGACTTTTTTCGTAAGGCTTCTTCATTGCAGAACTAATTGAAACCATAATATAGCGTGGTGTTGCAGAGCATGGGTTGTTATCCCCGTCATGAACTGCTCCTAAACTAAATTAAATAATTGATTTATTAGTAAAGAATGTTAAATCTGTTAGATCTACAACATTTTATTTCTTTGAATAAATCAACAAAATTAAGCACACTACCGTAATAGACCCTTTCACGATAACTGCGGTCCTGCGATTTTGAGTGGAAAATGAAAACAGTTCTCGCAAAAATGACGTCGTAGTTCAATTAATCAAGACGTCACGTATACTATGACGTTGCATTTTTCCCACTCAAAGGCATATGAGCGCATGTGAAAAATAAACCAGGACCGCAGTTATCGTGAAAGGATCTATGTTGCTGTGTTCTTTCTATGCAGCCAAGTTATCGATAGGCTAATACCCATTATATATGCTGAGAAGTTCATTATACGGAAAGTCGGGACGAAAACCATTGTAAACAATACATCCCATGCAGTATAAAACTTCTTCGATATTTCTTGAAAAAAAAGACTCACTTGAACCCATATAAGATTCCCTGACATTGTTTTATTCTACTTGTAGCAATCAATTTTTGCTACCTTTTTATCTTATCAACACTTAATTATGCAGTAAAAGTACATCTTTTTTATTTCTTGCTAAAATAGCAGACTTATTTGAAGCCATTAAAGATCCTCTCATTGTTTTATTCTTGTGGTGGCAATCAATTCTCGCTATCCTGTTATCTTACCCACACATAATTATCCATTTTACTCTGTTACTTTTATAAAATGTTGGAAAAAATACACCTATGATTCTGTAAACATATTTTACGATTAAAACAATCAACGCCAAACTTGTAGTCTATGAAGAGTTAGGCCGATATCCAATTTCAATTGAAATGAAATTAAAAGATTTAAAAATTTTGGTTCCGTTTACTCCAAGTAAAATAAAATATCTTCTATCCTGTATAAACTTAAATAATAAACTTTCAAAAGCAAGTGGATGTCTTTTCTTTAGAATACATTTAATTGTGGTTTGTCAAATATATGACAAAGTCAAAATCCAGATCTAAAAAAATGGTTAGTACCTTGTGTATTGAATTAAAACTTTCAAAAATGGTCTGCAGTAATAAATAACTCACCGAAAGGTTTATATTATCGAATTTTAAATCAAATTTAAGTTTTGATTCATATTTGTCCTTCTTGGCGTACAATTTAGCAATCATATACTGTAAATTTAGATGTGGAAATCATTGATTGCCAGTAGAGACTGGTAGATGGCGAACCCTATCACGCAACGATAGACTTTGCCATCTCTGTCGTTTTCCTAACATTGGTGATGAATAACATTATATTTTAACATGTTCTTATCTTAAAAATGAATATATTGGCCAACGAATACCGAAGCAATAAAGATGAAAAGGGGAATTCTACAATCGTAAATCCAAAATCACGGCAATTCACACCCAACACGAATTAAGACAGTATGACAAAGACAAAACAAATAAACAAAAAAGAACAAGAACGCCACACAACTAAAGCACTAGCAGTGCGAAATTAAGTTGCTGTCACGTTATTGTAATGTAAATGCAATATTTTAAAGTTTCAAAATCTATTTTGTTCAACAAATATTGTTGAATTAGAAAAGCTTTGCAGATTTACAAAATCGATAAAAGTGAGAGTTGTTCCTCCTGGTTAAACATATGTACATTTATACTTTGATGTAATTACTCACACATATTGTTTATCAAGTTTTTTGTATTTATTTATTTTCTCTGTAACTTTTTATTTAATTTATGAGAATAAAGTCATTCGAGTATGAACATAAGAAATTGTTCTGACAATATTCTGTTCATTTGGAGCTTGCTATTTGCGTTTACAGTATTGTCACAGCAATACTGCATCTATAGGCACAATTATGTACATACGCATGTCCAATTTCATGGGCTGCTACTGTGGCTGCTATAAAATCGAATTTCTCTTCAACAATGGAATGTGATTTGGTTGTGCAAATTGAATTGAGAAAAGCAGAGCCTAAAAGAACAATAAAACACCAATTGCATCTATTTACTGAATTATCTATAAGGAAAATCATTTCTACACGTGTACATTAACACTTCCGTATTTGAAACAACCATTTAATATTCAATATCTACATGATTAAATCAAAAGATTGCTTTTATATTTTTATCTAATAACGATCTCATTTGAACCAATTGTGCTTCCCTTTTTCCCTTTGAATACATGAATTGAAATACAATAGACCATATCCAAGCTCTAGTATCGGGATTTACCAGAACACGTCACAGTATAGAAAACGTTACGTCATAAAACCTAAGACGTCATGAAACTATGTTTTTGAAGTACATTCTTGGTCACATGGCTCGGACACGTTTGTGACGTAGGGCGGACAAACAGCAGTTGGTGAATCTAAGTACAAGAAATCGGATATGGTCTATTGCTTTGTCATTTATCAAAATTTTTAAAATTATTTTATTAATGATTTGTGCATGTTAAAAGAAATTAAAAAAAAAATTTCATTATGTTTCCTTCTCTCAATAAATATACTCAAGAGAAAGAAATAACTACTTTAATACATCATTATTTGACCATCTTCTAAATATTTTGATTCGATCTGCACTGAAGACACATAAGTTGTCGAAATGGCAATATAAAGAAATTAAATTCATAGAAACTTTGGTATATGTTATTATTTATTAAACAATAAAAACAATCGTCTGAAAAAATATTTATATAAATTAAGACCCCTGTTACATATCATATATATTAAAAATTATTTCCATGGTGAATAGATAATACTGACCTGCAGTATCAAATGTTCCTGCTCTCATATCATGTCTAAAATATATAAACAATGAAAGAATATGGCGTAAATGCACATGATACAAAGTCTGTACAAATACATGGTAGAACAAGCAATGGAACAACGTTTTTATTAGTATTCTTCATATTGAATTCGCCATTAGGCCAACAATTTATTCAAAGCAAGATACAACATACTAAGCGCAAAGTTTAATACAACCTTTTTCTAAAGATTGTGATCTTAGAGTTAGTAGTACCCATAAACCGGTTTAACTCTGCCGTTTGCTTTTGCTAGTGCCGCTTCCATTACCGGCTATCACGAGTTCCCGTCATTATTTAAGTTTTTGTCTAGTCTGTTATGTGTTTTTGCTAGTGTAGCCTCCTTGTGGATGTAATTTTTGGCAATTGTAGGTGTTTACTGTTATCATGAGGTTGCAATTACTATTATACCTCGTTTCATTTGAAATATGAATTGAATGCTAAAATGAAAATAATAAACTAATATAGAAAATATCATATAAAAATCAAATGAAGATAGAAATGTGAAAAATTATCTCATATACATGTAGAACTTTATATCAAAGCCCAGTTTTCTTTGTTTGATTTGCTCATTTGGGGAAAAAGCAAATCAAACGTGCAATAAGTGAAATGATAAGATCCAAATTTATAAATATAATCTTTTCATTCGTAACATTTTCATTGTTTGTTTAAATTTGTTAAAAACAATTGTCAATGCAACGATAGGAAAATTATTTCAAAGTGAAATACCTAGTGAATGTCATAACATGATCATGTTGTGGAATATTCTTTCTCTGAAACCATCCTCGTGCCTCCTCAACAGCTTTGTTGGCATTCAGAATACAAGCGCGACCACTGCCACATGAGGTATTATCTTCAAGATAGGAAAGGTCATCTCTGGTCTGTTAATAGACAAACATGTTTAACCGGTGTAGGCATAGTCGATGTAAATATCATTTCCTGACATTCAGAATCAAAGCACAATAACATACATGTTCAATTTACAACAAGAACGGCTGGTATTTAACCAGCATAGTATATTCTTTGACAAACGATTTGTCTTCGCATCAAACGAATTTAGATACCGTTTGCTCACAGTTGATATCCAGCTAATAAGATATATGATATGCTTTATTGAAAAGCTAACAGACTTCACATATGAATAAATACATATTTATATACGGTATTTTTTTGTATTTCGAACTATTGGGCCAACGCCACTACTTGTGGACCAGAGGTCCCCGAGGGTGTTCACCAGCCCAATAGTCTGACTTATCTGACAAACTTTCACACGTGTTATAAAAATGATTATTTTTATCAAATTCAAACAACTTAAAAATGCTGAGGCTTCATTCCACGTATGGCACGCGGTAGATATCCTTGGCACTGGATTTGGCTTCCTATTTCGATATTTTTTTGAAATGAGTAGTTCTTTTTGGACTACTTTTTTATTATGGCTTTCCAAATTATTTGATTTTAATGCTACTGGTGAGAGGTTACTCCTTGAAACACGTGTACAGCATAACGAAATTTACTGTTTTTTATGCAATTTCGGTATTTTTTGTATTTATATCTCTTCATGTATTTTTGTCTTCGAAATGTTTTGTGTTTTATTCTTGTATGCACTGAAGGACATGTTTAGTCAAAACGAGCACCAGCAGAAATTAAATGTGTGCTGTAACTGGATGTCTTGTTTTCCGTTATTTCATAAACGACCACATATATACACGTTCTAAATTTATATATATATAAAAATAAATTATTCTTTTATTTTAGCTTTTTGTAAATGAATAAACAGATACAAAAAATGTACCTAAATGTAATCCTATAGCTTTACGAAAATCTACTTCGAAATAAAAAAATAAAATTATATATAATTATATATTCAATTGGTCTTGTCTCAGGGTTAGAAAATGACAATAACCAATCAGTAACCTAACAGATCTTTCAAAACATATGCTGATCGTGTGACGGGTGCTGTATACAGAGCAGGACATGCTTACCCTTCCGGAGCCTGATGTCACTTTCAGTTTCACTGGAGTTCACACTGTGAGTGCCTTTGTTTTGAATGTTGTGATTTCTATTTCTGTGCTTTGTGTCTGTCTAAGGTCATTGTTTTGTGTCTTGCGCCATTGTTTTCTGTGTTCTCGTTTTGGCCATGTCTTGGGACTTTGGATTTTTGTGGATTTTCCTCCCTTTTTCCTTCGGTATTCTACTGCCGTTGTTATATAAATAACACAATAAAATTGTCACGCCTTTTGAAAATGCGAAATTAAATATACTTTATACGTAATCAATCTTTATCATTTCAGACAAGAAAATCATATTTTTATACAATCTATAAGCAATATTTAACAAGACATAAACAAACCATTATCTTAATGTATAAAAAACATACTTTTGAGATGTAAATCCCAACTAAAGTAATTTCAATCTTATAAGAAGCTCCTAACTGCTTGTATCGACCATCAACCTTAAAAGAGGAATTGGTAAACTCATTGTTATCATTTGGTACAAAATTGTAAAAGTTCATTAGACCTACAGATGGGTGCAGACGCAACGTTCCAAAAAGTGCACTTAAAGTGAACTTGAAGTTCACTTTTCAAGTGCACTATGCGTTCTCTTAGCTGTCGCGAAGTTCAGTTTTTTGGAATAGGTAGCGATTCCATTACATGTATTTTCGCGTTCACTAGTGAACTTCAAGTGCACTTGAAAGCTGTCGCGAGGATCACTATTTAAAACGATGTTATCTTATATATATATAGTTAGATCGCATTTTTTATAAGCGATAGCTGATGTTATAAAAATTTATTTCCACGTAGCGTTCTTTTTGATAAGCAAATGCGAAAAAGTACCAATACAGTTATATATAAATCAATGCAGTTATATATAAATTATAAAACATGTCAGATAATATTTTCCCGCTACAAAAGTGAAAACGGCAGTCTTGTAGAATTATAAGAACGTGTATTCCAGTCTCAGATCCGTTTTTTAACGATTTTATTGCCTCAGTCCCGTTTTCCTCTCGCTTGAAAAGGCAAGACGCACTTCCCGCGTATACCCCATTAACCCAATCTTTATAAATGACAAAAAGTCAGATTTTCATCATGTGATTTATACTAAATCATTACAAATGACCAAAATAATTCATTTTTTAAAATATTTTATTTTATTATATCCTTTTGAAGTAGTTGGTTTTATATGTTGTGATCTGGGACTTATATAATATGTTATATTAGTCCCAGTTGTGATATAGCTTTTTGTAAATCTTAACATAAATATGTTTGAAAAGTCAGGTTTATACAAAATCTTTACAAATGACCAAAATAATTCACTTTTTTAAAGATTTTACTTATCATACCATTTCGAAGAAGTTTTACATGTCGCGATATGACTTTTTGTAAATCTTTACATATA